>VYZV01022062.1:165722-192266 GCA_013401275.1 Pandion haliaetus | reverse complement strand
CCTTCCCAGAGGCGGGTCCAACATTTGGGCGCTGGGGACCTTCTAGCAGCTTCTTAAAGGGGCCGCCTCTGCAGCCCCCCTCCCCTGCCACCAAGGAAAACCGTGCCACACAAACCCATAACACCAACTCAGGACAATGAACAGTTTTGCAAGGAGAAAAAGTACCGGCAACCATAACCCAAAGGCATGATTGACCCCAGCAAGACTCAACACTTGGATACGAGCACTGGCAAGAGTGTTTCTCTGCCATGGACTTCCATGGTTAATAAAACACCATCGGTGAAAACCACTAGGATTCATTTAACACGACTGGTCCACTGCCTCTTTAACTAAAAAGAGAAAAAACAGTAACAGACTGACACTGATTTCTGGAAGCCATGTTGCATACAGAATAACTAAGGAAGAACATCTAGGGTGTTACAGCCCAGTTTTCAGTATCTATTGGTTTAGGGTGTGGGTTGGTAAGACTGTTCAGTCCCATGCAAGCATCTCTAAAGCTGCCTCATTTGGGCAAATATATTTATCAGTGTCATCAAAGTACTACTCTTAGTTTGTAGATGAAGGGGCTTAATTGTAATTGAAAATCTGTTAAATAATTTAAGGAATGTAAAAATGTTATTTACTCCCATGTTGTCTAACAAGCTGAGGGCTTCCATATTCAATCTAATACACTGCAGTGAAATTCAGGCATTTCTTCTTAGAAGAGAGGAAGAAAAAGATACAGAAGTGAAACTTCAGCCTGCAAGCTGTCAAGAAATGCTTGGATTAATCACTCATTTGAAAAAAAAAAATAATAAAGATAATAATCCTCCTTTCACATATGAGCTGATATATGTTAATATGTGATTATTAGCTGAGCAAAATAAAGTGAAGTTTGGAAGCCTCCAACTGCATTTCTACCAGTATATAAAAAATTTCAGAGTGGCTGCCATCAAGGCAGCTAGTCTCACTTTTCCTGGTCAAAAAGCAAAATATTTTAAAGGAGACACCTGACACTGCTGAAATCCTTCTGAGCATCACTGAATGATTCCTTTGAGGACAGGAGACTGTCAGATGCTTTGGTAGGTATGTATTTGTAATTTGAGCATGATAATAGACACAAGAAGAGGGACTGTCTGGTGCGATAACATGTTGGATAGGTAGGTAAATGTTTTTTTATGAGAAATGTCAGACACAAGGACGAGCTCTGAAATGCCTGTGACTATCAAATGGCTGCACACTAACCAAGGGCCCCAGAACCGGCTTTGGGGCCCATAAGGGAAGAGAGTTAAATGGGTCATAGGAAATGGGAAAGTTAGCCTTGAAAACATTAGGGAACAGACCTGGAACTTCAAATCTGTCGTGTTGTCTTTGCTTTTCACCCAGCAAGGTGAGTCTACCTTGCTGAGACCTGGAGAGCACTAAGATGCAAACCCACCTCCTTGGTCTGCTGTGCTTGTGCTTTCCCTTTGATTTCCAACCCATTGATCACTTAAAAGGAGCTGAAGTGCTTTGACCTCTTTGGATGGGAGCTCTGGACTCTTGGCCCAGTTCAGCCACCCTGCTCAAACCATTGGTGAGTGATGTTACATGTGGACACACAGACAGCATGACAAAACGGGAACATCTGTGGCCATAAAAGAGAAATAAATGTACAAGCATCACACCCCTTGCTACTTTCTACACTGACAGTAAACCGTATCAGTATTGTTTTATACATGAAGCAGTAGACTATTGCATTTCACCTGGATAAAGGCCACAGGACTGAGTTTTCTGTGATTCCTCCTAAGCTTTAAAACTAATATAAATACTTGCATCATCATTCTCGATGGGTATCCGTTCAATTACAAATAAGAGATTGGTAAATTGTAGAAGTCAGATAATAAATCATGTACTCTGATTTCTGGTGCAACACAGGACTTAGGACTTTTTGAACTAACTGCATAAAGCAGAACACAATTTTTAGAAAAATATTAAAACTTGATTTTGAAATGAATGATACAATCCATCATAATCTTTTTCATATTGTTTTGATAGTTAAGAATTACCTTTGTTGTAACACCAGATTTATTGCTATCCTAGCTCAACTTCTGGCCACATTCCTTCCTTTTTTTAAGAGCCTTTCATAAAAGACTTTTCCCTGCAAAGACTCCTATCAACTGTGACCATGTTACTCTGTTGTCTTCTCTAGGTTAGACTAGATGTACTGAGCTCCTTGTGTCCCTCAGTATCAAGCATCTTTTCCAACCTCCATACTCATTCCGATGGCTCTTCTATCAACTCTATGCAATGTACTTCCATGTCCATCCTGAACTATGGACACCTGAGCTGGGTGAGACCTCGCAGCTGCAGAGACTATACCATATGCAAGCTCATGCAACTGTCCTGGTTTTGGCTGTCAGTCCAAGGACTTCTTCAATCTTTTTTGGCCTAGCATTACATTAGTTTCATTTCCAACCACTGATGCAGACCCTCCAACCCTTTTCTAAGGTAGCTTTCAGCTGCTTCATACCACGTCAAGCTCCACACAGGTGTCTGATTACAGAATGTCAATGCTTCCACACTTACCATCCAGATTTGTTTCCACAATGAATGGCCAGAAAAAAACTTCCCAAGGCTTACTTCTCACATGCCCACTGTATCTCACAATCCTGTCATCTTTTACGATCTGAATCCCATTTCAGTTGCTATATATTTTGTCCAAGATCAGTAACAGCCCATTTAATCAACAGCAGCCTGACATAAACTCTGCCTTCCACTTCTGGAAGCTCTGAGCTGTTGCAAGATTCATTAAAATCAGTGTTAATGACCAAAAAACATACCCTCAATAACTCTTAAAATAATTCTTTGATGAAAGCTACCTAGACTTGTTGATTTTAAAATAACTAATTCTAATAGCTCTTGAATTTCATCATCAACATACTGAACAGGTGGATTACTGAGTATTTCCACCATTTCCAATTAATTTTTCTTTCTTTAGACAGCATTACCATTTCCACACCTTATAACCCAGAGTGGGGCCAATATTACGATGACTATTAGTTTTTTCCTCTTGTGTGGCCCTCAGCACTCTTAGTTCTGTATTTTTTCTCACATGCTTTTGCTTCTTTTACCACATCTATACTTTACTTTTCTATAGTTCCTACTTCATCACCACCACCCTTCCTTAGATATCCCGAAAGACAGTCATTAATGTCAGTGTGCTTCAGTGGCTGCCTGTTGACTTAAGTATCTCCTGAATGCCACATTTCATCTCAATGCTGTTTTGTCTTAAATCTCTCTCTTCCACTCTTGTTATGGGGTCCCAAACTGGGACTGTCCCCAGCTGGGTTGTTTGGACAGCTGAGTATCTCCGGGAGCCCGTGGGTGGTTTTGGTTCAGGTTTGGCTGAACTGCCACCCTACACTACTTCACCTGCATGCCACCAAACTGGTCAAGTGTCAGGGCTATCTTCTAGTTCCCACGATGACATTGGGCCTATCTTCTATTTTACAAGATCAGAAACTGCCTATTCCCATCCCTCTACAGCTCTGAAGAGCGTCTCTGTACTTAATCCATCCACTATAAGTCACAATTGCTGCTCATCATTGGACATCTTGAAACAAAACATACACATGAAGCATAAACCGTGCTCTGAAGAACCTCCCAAATATCTCGCCTTTTGCCATTCATCCATTTTTAATGCTTTAATACCAAGCATCACTGTGAACCCTATTCTGCCACAGCTAGCACGTGAACAACTAAACTGGGCATTTTAAATAGCTGATAGATCAAAGGCCCAGAGATCATTGCCATATAGCATCTGCAAAATGACAACCTAACAAGTCTTGCTCAGTTATTCTGGGCTGCGTCCTCAGCTCATCTCTTGTAAGGGAAACCTCAACGAAGCCATCCAAGGCTGTCCAGGATGTTGCTAACTGCTGCAGATCTTGACTCAGAGATCATGCTACCTTTCCAGAGTCCTAAATTTTAAGTCACACGATAATGTGATCAGAGTAAAATAACCTTAATATCTGATAATTTCATCTACTTTAATATTTGCAGTATAATCTCCAAATCTTAATCAGTCTACTCGTCACTACATTTCAGCAAGCAATGGAAAACAATCTTCTTGGTATATACAGTCACAAGCATCCACATAATATTACAATACAAAATGTTAATTTGGTAAGAATTAATTACTTCAAACAAACCCTAACACCTTAACAAATCTCCAGTTATACCTAATGTTCTGCATTGAGCTGTGAAGAGCTTGATTTCTTTGCTGCTGAAGAAAACATAAATATCTAAGTAATTTCTCAGCTTGGTTTGCTCTGGAGCTCAGAAAGCTGCTGTCCCCCTAATCATGACAGCAACTAATAGGCAGCGAGCCAGGACAGCTTTTGACCTGATGCAAAATTACCAACAAGTTTTCTTTCTCCAAACAAGCAGGATGTTGGATGTAACTATCCCCAATGGATCTGAAGCACCACTGCAACAACAGGGGACCAGATTCTGGTGCCATTTGTATCAGTATAAAACCACACTAACACTTGGTTTACCAGCAATTATGTCCTGTTGATTGATCTGTACCTGAGATCACACTCTACAGGTGTTGAAAAGTGATTGTGATCATGGGAAGAAATGATGACAAATAAAAAAGACAGCATTCATCCTAATAAAAAAAAGGGGGTGGGGGGGAATTTGGAAATTAGAAAAGTAAAAGTAACACAGTTATTTTTAAAGGCTAACAAGCAAGAGAAAAAGTCCAAGATTTAATTCCTGACATCACCTTGCCTTCTCAATTAATCAGCAGCTATACTGAAGGTGGGGGACAAACCCCTCCAGAAATACAAGCGTCCCTAGAGCTCCAGCTTATATATGAATCTGCAAGAACATGTACCAAACGTCACCAAGAAAAGCTCTTCTGTTAATTGATTGTTGTTCTGGTTTCAGCTGGGATAGAGTTAATTGTCTTCCTAGTAGCTGGTACAGTGCTATGTTTTTGAGCTAGGTATGAGAAGAATGTTGATAACACACTGATGTTTTCAGTTGTTGCTAAGTAATGTTTCGTCTAAAGTCAAGGCTTTTCGACTTCTGATGCCCAGCCAGCAGGAAAGCTGCAGGGGCACAAGAAGTTGGGAGGGAACACAGCCAGGGCAGCTGACCCAAAGTAGCCAATGAGGTATTCCATACCATGTGACATCACATCTAGTATATAAAGTGGGCAGAGTGGGGGTAGGGGGATTGCCTCTCAGGGCTAACTGGGCATCGACCTGTAGGTGGTGAGCAACTGCATTGTGCATCACTTGTTTTGTATATTCCAATCCTTTTATTATTACTGTTGTCATTTTATACTAATAAATGGATTAATTAATTGATAGCTGTGGCCTTATTCTGGCTTGACTTCAGTTTTTTCCCATATCTGTGCTCCCCACAGACACTGACTCCCTTGCCAGTTTGCTTTCCATGGCTCCTAGGCTAGTTATCTTCAGCAAGTTTTAGAAAAGAAGCACACCCCATCCTTGTACTTATCTCTGGGAAAACTGCAAAAAAAACCCATTTTGGAGCTGCTGTTGGACAGTGTTTCAAATTAGCTTTTTTCTTAAAGAAAGAGACACTCCATCGGTCTTTCTGAGAGCATCTGCTTTGTGAGGCTCGCCATACAATGAATAAGGGTATTTTGACTGATCTGAATCATGAAATTTTAGTTTGCAACTGCTTCTTGTTTTTTTCTGCTCAGTTTAAAAAAATACTTCCCTCATACAACTTAGATGGCAGAATTGCTGACCCAGCTGAATTTGCTTGTTGTTCTTGCATTTTACTGCTGCAACAATGAGTCTTTATGCATGATCTTTCCTTCCTTCTTTCTAAGCAACGTTACAAAGCTTCATCTCTATTACCTTTTAATATTTAGCGATGAAGGAATTGTCTTTCTCTTTTCTTTCTATGCAAATAAGCTTAAAGAGCCCAAATGGCTAAGCATGGACCTGCAGAACAGATTTTACCTGGATGATGTTGACTTGGAGCCACTACAATACAATAACCTAAAAGGACAAGGTAGTGATTTAAACCCACATAAGATCTTGTGCTTATTGAGATCATGAGTGGTCTTTGGAGGTGTTTTTCCTTACTGATAGAGTCACTAGGGGAGGAAAAAGGACATATGTGGTTTTGTTTTCCTTTGAAATTTAAAGATGTTATCTCATGTAGCACAGCAATCCTACCAGCAAATTAGATTTCACCTCACCAAGAAAACTCCGAGTTGAATGAAAAAATAAATGGGCAAAGAAAGTAAAAAGCTTCAAAATCCTCACCATTCACATACGTCGTATTGACGCTACCACCTGTGGCCTCCGTCGTGCAGCCCGTGGTTTCCATTTCTGCACCTCGTTTCCTGCAACTGTCTGTTTCCCACTAGACGTATCAATTCATCACTTCTGCAAAGCCCTAAATGCCCCATGGATGGACGTTAGGGGCAAAGTCACTGTCTGTCACCTGTCTTGGGTAAATTATTTACTGCCAAATTGCAGATTGGCAGCAGTGGCAAATGAGAAATCATAGCACGCCTCATCAAGACCTGCTGCGATTCTGCCTTCAGTGAGCAAAGGAATACATCTGTGTGAAGAGGGGAGGTTTATATTGGACATAAGGAAGAAATGTTCTATGATGAGGGTGGTGAGGCACTGGAACAGGTTACCCAGAGAGGTTGTGGATACCCCATCCCTGAAAGTGTTCATGGTCAGGCGGGATGGGAGCTCTAAGCAACCTGATCTAGTGGAAGGTGTCCCTGCCCACAGCAGGGGGGTTGGACTAGATGATCTTCAAAGGTCTCTTCCAACCCAAATCATTCTATGAGTCTAAGATTCAAAGATATTAAAATGAGATATAGACTTACTCCCATTTGTATTAATCACATTTCAATACAGCTGACACCAAGACCTATCTTCAAGGCCATCCAGGGGCTGCTGTCTTCAACCCCCTTAATGCACTTAATCAGGTTACTGCAGCTGCCTCGACCGAAATGCTCCCATGTGAAAGAAAATAGCAATTATTCCTCACCCTTTCTCACACTCTGAATCAAGAGGAACATGAGACTTTTGTCTTCTTCTCACTTCTACCTTTTTCTTGTGCTGCATTGCCTCCAATAAAGATTTTCCTTAGGCTAAAACATGCTTGGTGAATATTAAACTTCTACTCCTTAAAAAATACCTGCCCCAGCCCCTTCATATGCATTATCAGCATTCACAAGGGATTACAGGGTCTAGATTGTGGCTACTGAAATAATTCATTATAATAAGTATTTCAAAAATACTTAAAAAAAATCTTAACCTGGCCTTCTCTCCACCAAAAGATGAGAAAGACAATTTTTCTAGTTAAAGGGCAAAAGAAAATTGACAGTTTTATACCGTGGTGCATCATTTCAGTTCTGCTTCAGTGCCTGCCTGTGCACCATGGCGTGGTGAAACCACCTCTTCATGCTCAGCTGCCTACAAACAGAAACTTCAAGTGTCCCCAGCACAAACTGAATTTAAAGCAATGTGGTCAAAAACCAAACAGACCACAGACAAGATTTTGTGCAATTTCCAAAGCTGAAACACGGCTTTTTTTCCATGCAGGGCTATACCACAAAACCTGTATTACAAGCTGTGTTCATAATTTAAGCATGAGCCTAGGAGGTGCAAGGACCTCCTGAACACTCCTGTGGGCACCCTGGGTATCTTCACCGTCGGCACCCTTACACTCAGCTCCTCACATAAAGCCACCCCTGAATCTTTCCCATGCCTGCTCACAGAAATACAACAGCCTTTTCCTTCTTTCTACCTTTAGGCCAACCCTAGTTTGCTTCCTGACATCTTATTTACTCTCCAGTTTGCATCCTGGAGGCTGCCACCGTCCTCCCCTGCTGCGGTAACTCATTAACGCTCTTCCCCGCCGTGTCCACCTTGGCTGATTGCCCGTTTCCAACCCACTGTTGCTCCCTCTTGCTTTTACCTGGGAGGGCTCGGTGATCCTTGGCAGCCCATTAGCTGTACCCTGTTGACACATGCACAGCTTCGCAGCAGTTTGCATGAATTACAGCCTGGGATGTGGCGCTCTATACACTCCAGTTTGTTGTTAACAGTGAGAAATCCGAGCTGAGAAACACAAAGCTAGTGGTGGTGTGCGTGGCTTTCTAAAATGTCTCTTCTCCCCAGTGCTAGCTGTAACACATGATTTATCTAACTAAAATGCAGAGGATTTAACACATGATTTGTCTACCCAGACTTCAGAAAACTAAAGTTTCAGTCTTGCAAACCCTCTCAAGTCATCTTAGCCTTCCCCACTAAAGCTCCAGGTATAAGTCGGTGTAGCTTGTCATGGCACAGTGAGTTTAACGCAATGTTCAGAGAGTCACGAGCTAAGCTATACTTCCATCTCATCTTAAAAAAAAACCCCAAACAAGTGAAAGAGACAGTATATGGGGGGCGGGGGGCTATTTGTTGCATACAAGTATGAATTAATTCTTCATTTTGAGGATCAGTGAGGAGCCCTATAACACCATTAAACCTTCCTGCACTAATTGTGCTCGAAGTTGAGTTAATTTTCTGCCTGCTTGATAGTCCCTCTTGCCTACCCTTTTGCTCACCATTATGAAAAAAGCATAATTTTAACCCTCATTGTGAACTCAAGGTGGCTGTAGACCTCAGCCAAGAATGAACTAGGTGGATCACTGCTCTGAAAGAGTCCCCATTGTTTCCAGGTGCCCTCTTCAAAGCCAGCCCTTCTTGTGTCGTGGAATGACTCCATCCACTTATGCTTTCCAGCTAAAATTACCACGAAATAGATGTGCTCTAATGCAGATCAGTCATTCAGTCTTCCCTCTCTCAGCAGACCTGTGGGGTTCATGCACCGTGAGGTGACAGAAGGAACAGTGCATCTTCAGAGAGAAAGGAGGATACTACTTGACAGCTCTGCAAACTGGAGTAAAATTGTGGGTGGCGTATGATCCACCTCACTTGAGTTACACTAACAGGAAAGAGAAGGCTGAAAAATGTCATGTGTGAATGCTTCAGAAGAAAGAAACGATTCAGAGCTTTCCACAGACAGGAGTCAGAAAGCCATCTCAGCTGCAAAGCAGTCAAATTATGTATCTATTACCTCTCCCTGGTTTTTCTCTTTCCTGGGCTTCTTATTATGATCAGTATGGGGCAAGATAGAGGAAGGTGAGCTGATTTTCAAGTTCTGTCATCTCATCTATAGCTCTTGGGAGATGCTGTTTGGATGTTTCTAGCCTTTCTGGCTCCATCCAGCAGATCACAATCTGGACATAAGCTTTCTTGTCACTGTATCAACAGCACGGTTCATGGTTCGCATGTTTGATCTGGTGTTCGTCAGCCTGGAGAGCAACAGTGAAAGTAAAAGTGAGGTAACTTGACAGAATTCTTGGTTGCTTCTGAGGTCAGACAGAACCTGGTCATGATGTAACAGTCCAGCTTGTTCCCCCTAGAGACACTCCTTGGACTGTCTTTGAAAATTTGGACATCCCAAACGTGGGTGATGGCCAGATCCTGTGGTTGTGAACACCCCTCAAAACAACACTCTTGGCCTTCGAAGTCTTGGACTGTACACCCATCCTAGTGGGGGTGGTCCTCTCCATTTTCATCTTGAGCAACATCTTGGGATGAAAAGGACACCGACCTAGATGGGCTCCTGGTTTGTATCAGTACATCTGTTCTTATATTTAGCTTTGCATTAAGAATAGATGCATTTATTTGCCTTATAGAAATAATTTCCCTTTTCCTCTTTCTCTGCTATCCCCTCTGTTCACTTTGTCTACATTCCAAGGCTCCACAAAAGCTGTCTTCTTTAAGCCAAAACCTGTTTTGCAGATTTAGTCAGCTGAAACAATCTTAACATACATACTTCACCAACTCACCATTGATCTCCAACTCTCTTTTTCTCCAAAGTCTCTCCTCCCTTTGCCTCACTCTCTTAACTTCTCTCCCACTTCTATCCAGTGTAATTTCACCCAAAGATGCACTTTGGGAAACATTTCATGTGAAACCGCAGGCAATCTTTCAAGACACAGTCATTTAATAAAGCTACAAACATCTTTGTATTTGCTTTCCTCTCACTGACAAATGACTCCATGAAATGCAAAACTCTAAAATCGTCACGCTACTCACATTGACCAATTTCAATACGTGTTGCCACAATTAAATACATGGCTACACACAAAAAACTTTACCAGCCTAATTCCCCATGCAGTTTATGTGAGTGCATAAACTCCTATTTCTTAAACATAACCAACTCACTTCTGCAATGTCTCCCCAGATCACAGCTTCCCACTTAAGCCAATTTGGAATCTAATAAAACTGTCAATGAGACTCAAGTTCAAGCCAGAACACTACAACAAAATGGTAAAGGCTGAAGAGTGGGCATTTCTTCAGCCAGATCAAAGTTTTTGACATTAACATTAAGTTAAAATCTTGGGCTAACAAGATACTTTAATTTGCTTTCTACTAGCACTACTGAATTTTTATTTGTAAGATTCAAGTTTGTGTGTGTATATGTGCAAACTTCCTTTAAGTTTCCATTTCTAAAGCTAGATCCTGCCTCCGGGGTGACACAGAGTACTCATCATTTGTTCTCCTGATCTGCTCCAGGGTCTTGGGTGAATCAGAGTTTACATGGTGGACTGGACCATGAGGTCTCTTTTTATGGAACATTTAGGAAGTTTTTTTGTAAAAAAATACAGTATTTACTCTTCCAAGGCATTCTGGTCTTTAAACTTTTATGATTTAGCAGGAAATTATTACAGTTGCCACAGCATAAGGCTTTTCCCAACTTCTATTTCCTGGACAAACTTGTTTTATAAATAGCTGTTCTTAACTGAAATATTCTGATCTTGCTTAAATGGAATTATTTTTAGTATAGGCTTGAGAAGGAAATCATTCTAATGCTGTAACAATGAACACTGCAGTGAGATAGATAGACAGTTGATTTTGGCACAGCTGTAACCTCCACTGCAGAATGATGCTCTTTCTTTCCTGTATAATGGCATATATATTCAATGATATAGAGAAAGCACTAAGTTAGGTAAAAACTAAAGAAATGTTCAACAAAAACCCCTGTACCATAAGGAATTACTAAATCAACAGCACAATATTGTATTTTAACTTTTTACCGTTAGCTGCACTATGCACTAGCTTGATCTAGCATTGATTTGGCCACATAATGAGCTACCCAAAATTTGTGTTTCAAAGGGAATCACTGCTATGATTTGTCATTCAGCATATACACAGAGATCAAAAAATAGTCTGGATTTTCCATCCCTTACTTGAAGCAGGTGCTGCTAGGGAATTGGGCTATCGTTTGATCACTTCAAGGATCAACTGTTGACTTTGCAAGCAACAGAAAGGGATACACAGACCAGTTCCTCATAAATATTATGAAAAAGAGGATGTTCACTTGCTCCTTAGTCCAGTATATTGCAGTTAATTTATCTAAGTCAGAAGAGTTATCTCAAGTTTTATAAGCCCATGAAAACTACATAGTACTACTCCTTGGAGGAAACCAGGAGACAGCCTTCTGGCCCAGGAGCTATTGACAAAGTAGATGTGCATTTCTTGATCAGGAAATGTATTTTTTCTGGTTTTCTTATGGTGTTCAGAAGAAAGGACTGGACTATACATGCTCTGGACACAAAATGGTGAAACTAAGAAAATAGTAGCTGACCTGTGTCATCAATATGTTCCTTCAATGGAAAAACATGGCAAAACCACTGGCAGAAGGGGTAGCATTTCGGATAATGACTACAAGGAGCCCTGGTGACACCAGTGCTTTGACTGCACTTATTTTCAGCAAGATGAATGAGGAAATAGAATATTCTCATTTCGCCCCCCAATAGCTGCATTTCTATTGTATTTTGTTTGTAGGTAAAATATGTTATTGAAGAGAATGACTGTTAAGTTATTGTGACTAATGACAAGAAAGACAGGGCAACTTTTTTAGAGCACTGCAAGCAGAAAATAATGCTTTCCATCCCCACCGACTTTTCTGTGAATGCATATAATTTAAACCTTTGTTTCTATTCTGCTTGATTTCTTCACAACCACATTTTCATGCACTTACTGATTAGGAAAGAAAAAAACAGAACACAGAATAAGGTCAATTGACATACTCCACGTTTTCAAGATTGAACCTATTTTTTCCTTAAAAAGATTTAGAAGGAAAGCATCCTTAAAAATGAGCATTTAATGTAATAAATAAATGGAATTTATGTTGAGCTTGAGATAGCTATTGATGTACAGAGTACAAGTGGAAGGCACAACGGCTAGATATCATTTTGTAATGACCTTCCTACGGCGATCTGCCCCATGCTACAACTGTTGCATAGGAATAAAATCTTTTCCCAAGTTCAAACCATAAGACTTAAAGAAAAAAATACTTGCTTGTCTTAGGCTTTTCTAATGAGCATTAATACACAGCTCGACACACTGTAACAGGCTGTGTCCAAGAAGCTCAGACACAGTGTGAGAGAACACTTCTCGGTTTCTTCCTCACACTATTTGCTTTAAAATTAAAGTTGGGCAGGCTCTGTGGAACCTGCACCCAAATTAATCTTGACAATCTTCTAGAAAATCTCTATTAAAGCTCAGAGCTTAAGAGCTTAATGTGTGCATAGTTCTGCTTTGAAAGAGAGCCAGAGGCTCTAACCCCCAGAACTGATCTTGTATTCATGTTTTGGTTTCATTCACCAGCACACAAGAAAGGCCAACTCTTGTTAATGTTTGAACTTATGATTTTTTAAAGCCTTTCAGCATGGCAACAGGTTTTGTTTCTCTCCTGAGTTTGCTTGTTAGTAACCATAAACTGAGACACCTGGAAAAAGCTAGATTTTGATGGCTACACTTTCATGTTCATCTCTGAGCAGCAGAATGTCTCCGTGGAGCTCCTGGTCCTCTCCAGGGAAACACCTTGTCCTCATTAGAGGTCGTGCTACCTGGACAATTATTTGAGTTTCATTATTTTATTATTTTTATTCATGACTTAAAATAATCACAGGTGAAATTCCTGGCCAGAAGGAGATGTCAGGACATGGGATGTCAACCCAGACAAGAACCAGCGTAGTGAGTTGGGCAGGTCTCTGCTCCCAGATCTAATGATCCCCGAGCTTCAAGTAATTCCTCACCTGTCGTCCTGGCTGAGATGTGATACAGCCAGAGTCATGCCCAGGGTAACAGTCCCACAGGATCACCTTCCTGGCTCCACTTGCCCTGCCCCATCCCTAAAGCCTTGTCTGGAGATGACAGGACTGTGGTCACCCGGTCTGACAGTCCAATTTTGTGACTCCCCAACAATATCAAAATCATCACAGAGATTTAGTTACTGTATATATATTTATGTATTATATATATATATATATATCTCATATTATAAATAATAGATGCTATTATTATTATTATTATTACTACTATTATTATAATAATATTTTTTCTAAGTCCTGTTTTCCTCCAATACTAACTGGAGAAAAACTAATTTAAAGTTGAATGAATACAGGCTACTCCTTGAGCTTATGTTACTAAATGTCCAAGTGAAGGCACTGTGCACGTTTTCCCAATTTTAGAAGTCTTATGTTTGAAAACACATAAAAAAGCAGGTCAGAAACAAAAGTAGATCAAGCACGTGACATGGCAGGGTAAAAATTAGTATGTCCATTTTAGGGAGACTTGTCATGGCTGCATGGGATTAATTTTACATCCAAAACATCCATTTTAATGGGATGTATCATTAATTACTAAGGTCACTAGTTTGCAAACTGTAAGATCTTCTAGATCATACAACAACAGTCATCCCCAAAAAACTCTCTCTCAAAAAGGAAGCAACTTCTGGAAATGAAGCAGTAATTGCTAAAACATTTCCCTATGTTGAAAAGTAGCTGAATCCAAAATAAAAAAGCAAGCAATCAGGTACAGCTTCCCCCTGGAGAGAGGTGAAAAGGAACCCAATTCTGAAGGATTTTGATCACATCCCCATCCACCATCAAGAGAAATCACCTCTCGGGTATAATTTTACCCCTCGCACTGCTTCTGCACAGTGAGGGGTTGTCAGTTCAGCAGGGAAATGATGCAGAGGGGAATGTTGTGAGCTGGGACAAGGCTGTTGTAGTGAAGCCTTCTTAATGATGGGAATACTTACAGCGTCACTTTGGCTTGAATAATTTTTTTTCTCTAGGATTTGGTGACAATATGCATCTATTTGGGATTGTTTTGCTGACATGAAACAGAGCCTGTTCCTCACTGCTGTGGTACACTTAAATTATTGGGATACTAGACATCGCTTTGGTAAGGAGCATTTGTTCCAGTTTGAGATGGCAGCACAAACCAAAGGAAAGTCTGAGAGAGAAAAATTTCAGGAATGAAAGACTTGGCTTTATGTCTTTCTTGTTACTCCTCTAACCCGTATTTTATTGCAACCTACAGTTTTTCCTTCTCTAGAAACTTGCATTTTACCTCTAGAAGCACAAGAACACACTTTGCTTCTTTCTACAACAGTTTACAAACCAGATTTTTCTCTAGGGAGGATGTTTTGGTTTTTTTTTTTAAATGGGTATTTTCTTTAATAAGGTACGCTTTGAATGACTCATATTAAAACTTATTCTCTTACACCCTGGCTGTGTGACTCTGCCAATGAATAACTCTCAATAGGATGAAACTAAACCGCAGCAAGACTCCTCCTGGGGCTCGCCCTCCTTTTGGCTGGAGGATACAGCTTACAGATGGTTAAACAGCAAATAAAAAAAAACAGATGAGAAGGAAACAAATCAGATACTGCACTCACAAAAAAGTCAAAAGATGAGGACAGCAGTTTCACTGTATTTTTTGATAAAATAAACAAGTGTCATACCTTTTTAAAAATTCCATATACTCAGTATGCTTGATGAGGCCTGTCCTCATCATTATTGTTTGAAAACATTGCCGATCAATAGCCCAAAGTTTCACATTTACGAGAGCTGGAAAAAACAAGACAAGGGGAAAATGTAATTAGCAAAATGTCAAAATTTGAAAAACCTGTGGTGAACTGCAGAGGAAAATGAATTCATTCATGAGAAAGCATGAAAATGGTACACACTTCAAAACAGTGACATAAAACTCATCTGCTGGACAATGGACTAAGCATGCACTGAAATGATCTGAAATACCCTCAATTTTAGCTGTAGTACATGGGCTTTTGAAAAGATCACCTAAAAGCAACTGTGAGATGAGAAGAAATCAATGCAGGCTCAAAGCAAGCAAAAAATAGGGGGTCAGTTCATCATAACCTGGCACACAACATTGCCTATGACACCAAGTGATTTGGGGAATATTTTTGTGCATTATTCTGTTTCCAACACAGCAAAATTTGTTAAGGTTTCATCCTACTCCCAAAGTAGATGACAAATTTCTCCTTGACCTCGAGATTTTCCGGAACTGAGTACTGCTATATCCTAATAATTGAACACCTCCTCATTCTGGAGGTTTTGTGTAATTTCTTTCCAACTTTAGTTTTCAGGTCTCTGATAAATTCCAAGACTTCAATGTTACACACCATACACTATATTATATACTTCAGAAGTGAAGTCCTGTTTAAAAATGAGTGTAACAGATTACCGTTGCATAAAGTACAGATGCTCAAAGAAAACAGGAACATGTGAATTGGATGTGCAGAACCCCAAATGGTCCACATTTTCATCTCAGATGTGGCTTAGACATTTGCATTAACTATAAATGCTTGCATACATACAGTTTATAATAGAGTTTCTCCTTAGAGAAACAGTTTAATTAAACAAAACTACTCCAAAGACCTCTGCACTTGTATTAATTTTTTTTTTTCAGAGAGTAATTGCAATAAAATTCATCCCCAGAACCCATTTCACTACAGGAAACAGAAATGAGCAAAATTACTTTGAACAAAATATTTACAAATATTCTCACAAATAAAAATCCAAGAAATTACTTTGCTTTTATTTGCTGTTCCTTTAGTTCACAGACACCCTGGTTAATGAGTTTTTATCCCTAACCACATTTGCAGGATGTAAAACCTTCAAAGTGCAAATTCAAATTTTTCTTCTCAAATCACAAAACTAGGTGAATACATCACATCGCTTAAAGCCTCTTTTCATTTTCAAGAGGGAAATACCTTTTTGAGAAGCATTTTTAGTTTTATAACCAAACTGATGGGAAAGAATGACCTATAGCAATAGTATGAGAGATTTCTCTAAAAAAAAATTAGTCTTTCACTCTTCAGAGTGGAGGAGACAATTAATACAAATGGGATCTCTGCTTTTCTGGTTTTTTACTGTCTTCTGTAAAATAGGGGTTTTAACTGATTTTTAGGTGAGCTCTATCCTAGAGGAAGAAATTAATATTAATCAACGGGGCGGGGGGGGAGACATGATGCTACTCACTGAAAAGGACAGTCTCTCCTGTTGTATTGCCTGATGATGATGAGTGTCGGTATCAAGTCAATAAAAACTCAGAAAAAACCCAGTAGACTCACTAAGAGGAGGAAAATACTATCTTGTAAAGTAGGTGTTTTCTATCTAGGTGAACAAATGTAGGTGATTTCAGCCAGCCTGGCCATTTTAGGACGGTTTGTATTCAGTGTGATATACAATTGTCATACAAGGTAAAAAGGCAACTTGCTTAGTCATGAATGGCAAAACCACTGTTAATTCAGTATTTAAAAAAAACATGTACTGAATGTGAAAATAATGAATTAAATACAGGTTGTTTTTTTGTTTGGACTAAAATATCCAACAGCATCCCAGTGCCCTATCATGAACACATACCATAAACACATCTTATTAGTTCATTAGAAGTATTTTTTCCAAAGTACAGTCATCCTTTAGAGTAAAATTCAAGTCTTCACCTGTATTTCTTTCACAGAGTCTTTGTAGTAAAGGCATAACTGTTAAGCTGACACCACTAGCTGAGTAAGCTCAGAAGATAGCAAATACTTCAACTTTTTTTTGTACTGTCTCATGTAATTCTATGTCCTTCCTATAAATTTCTGTCTGCTGCTGTTTCCCAATGTATTTTAATGGATTCATCATCTTATGCAAACAAGTAGCTCTGAAAAGTAAAGGTTTCATCCCTGTCTCAATCCTGGCCAGCTGGTCCTTAATGGACATGTTCGATTGGCACCTGGCACCACCAAATTCCCATTGGGGTCTGCCACAGCATTCAAGAGTATAGCCTCTGAACAGCAGAGTCCCCATCCTTGGCCCATCAGATGCATTTATAGGCTATAAGTCATAATGCCTTAAATCAGTGACTGATGGCTATCAGGTAACTCTTATTTTTCATGTATGTAGTGAATGATGAAGGTACTCAGTACATTTTCCTTCCCACAATGGGTTCAGATACAGCTGCAAAGATACCACCTATCTCTGAGGTCCACACTGGTACTACAGAGCCAGGTAAACAGCAAACATTTACTCATTCTCCTCTGATCCCCAGATGCTTCACGAAGCACTACATCATATTTGGTATCAATCCCCAAAGACCAGAAAGAGTTGCTGCTGCACGGCCCATGCTAGGTATGTTCTCACTCAGTCTCCTAATGCACTTAGGTAAATGGCAGATGTAGTTTACTATCTCTTGGGCAAACTGAAGATCCATTTATTGCTGCTAGAAATTGTTCTGTTAAAACAAATCTCCACAGCTGGCAATCTTCATGGGAGCACAGGTCCAGAGGTTTACTTGATGAGCCTAGAACAAGTCACATTCCCCTGAAGGTACTCCCTAGTAACCCAAGTTTATACATACATACAACTATATATAGATATGAATATATATATAAAATTACATATATACACAGACTTTCATAAATATACTTATTTTTTATTTTATATATAGTATATGTAATATAATTATATAATATATATTATTATGAAGTTTTTTTATATATCCCCTAGTTATACATACAGCTGTGTAATAGCTAACTGAACTAACAAGGACCATGCAGCTCAGGAAAAGTTAAGTGCAGACAGTGCACTTCTGCACTGCTAATTATAATCACTACTCATACTTTATATTCACATTTATCCTGCCTAATGATAAACAGATGTTTTAATAGTGGCTAATCACAGTAGAGCTTTAAATGTCAATATGACCCTTATAATCAGGTGTGAGTATCATCTCCTATTATGCTTTAAATCTGTAAATGTGTTAGAGGGTTACTGAAGGAACAGTATGATTTCTGTAAGATTTGACTATATTAACAACTTCAGAGAGATATATTTATGAGTGCCCCAAGATGAAAAAGGATGTATACCACAAAGTCAATTCTGCTGTGAATAACCGAGTCATAACAGATACAGACAGAGGTGACACACAGATTTTCTTGTCCGTCCCTCTGCAAAGAGCATGTGTTGGATGTTGGAAGTAAAATTTTCTGTGATGCACAATTTCAGGAGAATATCTTACTCTCTGACTGCAAGAACTACAAACAAAAAGGAATATGATAAATAACATTATGAAAACAGATGTGTGTACATATATCTGTGATGGGAGTTTCCTAAGACTACTCAATAATATGAAATATTATACTGCAATCAAAGCAGCTACACTGGAGTTATTCTACAATTAAAGTTTATTGCCTCTTTTATACTTTTTCATACTAAAATGTTATAGCTGGGGTTTCATTTAATCTTTGTAACAGCACATAACACAATCACTGATCATCCTAGAAGCCACCAAGATTTTGGATGGCACAGAAAAAAAAGTAGCAATGTGTAAGGCAGCAATATGCACGCTCACAAACTAAGGTATATTATGAAATATATATTTGTCATAAACACTCCTCCTTCACTCTGAGGCACAGGTAAAAATAGGGATGCCCAGGACTGGGACCTCTAAAGAACCGTTTACATGCTATCACCATCGCATTTTTAGGGCCACAGCTCTCCAGGTGAGGGTATCAGATGATGCTGGGCAGTCTGCAGTCACTGCAGAATATTTTAATTGCGTGTTAGAGATAAGCAATCCCATCAAAACAAGGGTTCGGTACGAGCTCCTAACAAAGGCGCCAGATAATAAGAAAAAACACAGTTAAAGCACTGAGTGGTTAAATTAACCTCAGCAAAGGCACAACTTCTTATGCTTTCCTGCAAGATTTCCTTTAAGAAAGGGATTTATCTGAATCCAAAACTGCAGATGAAAGTGATGCAGTGCAAGGGCTGAAACCAAAGCAAAATGTTCCTGGATAAACAGGGAAGAGCAGTGAGAGCTGAAGCAAAAGAATTGGGATTTCATGGGTCAAAACTAGATGGGGGTAGAGATACTATCATTAGTGTTTAAATTTGAAGTGTTCATTGTGGTCAATAATGAACTTCTCATAACAAGTTAACTGAAATTATTTCAATCATTTCAGAGTTGGACCCCTCTCTACATGAAAGGCAAGGATTTAAGCAAATAAGCAATTTCAAGAAACAATTTCAAACTTCTTTTCCAAAAAGAATTTTTTCCAAAAAGAAGTTTTCTTCCTATTCGTTTACCCAGGCAAGCTATGAAACTATATCCCATTTTAAACAGGTGAAAATACATGCCCAGGGATATAAAGTCCCCAACAGAGCCCAAAGCTTGGGTTACATCCTGGCTGGTTTATCTATGTCCACTGGCTTACTTGTGTGCCGGGAGGTCTGTGAACATAAAGCAAGGCAACATAAAGGTGTGTTCTCTGGTTGCCAAGGATCATATGTGCATATCCTTCATGATGCAGCACAAACCTGATGAATTCAACAGCTCAGACCCTCTCTGAGCATCTTCACCCTGTCCAAGGCAGGCCACAATTTCAGGGTGATGCAAAGAAGGAAAACTAAAAGCAGATTTTTAGATCGCAGCCAGTCTTGAGCTGGGATTTTACTGCTGGCCCATGCAGCCACAGTCCCCACAGAGCCACCCCAGTGCTTTGCACCGCCGTGTCGGAGCCAGAGGAATGCTGGGGACAGCAGACAGGCACAGGACACGGCGCCAAGGAGAGGAAGGCCAGAAGGTCACCTTTCTCCTGGTCAGCTTTGCACTCTAAAAAGACATTTGCAACATTTTGGCTTTGATATGTCTCCTTCTGAAACCATATTACTGTGTTTTAAACTGCAATTTTTATTTATCTAGTCTTTACTGTATATACTGCTATCAGTTATGCAGTATTATTTTGGTGTCAGTAGGGGTAGAAGACATATTTCCATAAAGATTAGAGAAAGAATTCAGATTTTCTCCACTTATTGCACTAAATAATAGGGACTATGCATTATTGATCCTCTCTAAGGCTTAATTATCTTAAATTTTTTATACTTGTCGTCATGTCCCCAGCCTGCTGAACGACTAAATTTTTGCTCTTTTGCTTCTTTTCTTCTTGTGGATCCAGCAGCTGAAAAATCCAGAACTTCAGGCTCAGACCCAAGCTACTCCTTTTCTCTGCATCACATGCAAAGGCAGTGAAATAGGAGGGGGAAACTGCAAAGGTTTAAGTGTAAAAAAAGTATTTACAAAAGAGCAACATAAGTATTATTCATATGTGTAATATAATATTATATATTATATGTTAATATAGCTGGGAAAGTCCTTCAGGTGCAGCTGCTAAGATGCACCTGAAAATAAACCATCATTTTGCATAACATTATTGGAAAACCAGATTTTAAACATGGGTTGCTTTTCTGCAAAGCCAGGTCAATCACAAACCACCCTTTTAACACAGCCAGGACAGCAAAGCTTTACCAGTAAAATATAAAGATGCTTTAAATCTGTAAAATCAGAGCAACCACCAGAATAGTGCCCAGATAGGTGTATTATTTCAAAATGAAATGCAATACTCATACAGCCCTGCAATCCTTTAGCATCTTTCCAAGTTTTTACGTGCTCAGTGAAGCCTTTCCAAGTTTTTCAAGGATCACCAAGTGAATCATCCTCAGCTCAAGTGCTTGCTGGCAGCATTATCGGACCTGAAACTTTTCATTGCCTTTGCACTGCAAACCAGAATTCATCACCTCGCTTTTGCTTTTAGGCTATTTTATTCAAATAACTCTTTGTTTATCTGCTCAGGAAAGCCTCAGGCAAAGAAACAGCGGCATTTCCGTGTCCTTAGGGCCTTTCTGGAAGCAACAATATGTAAAATTTCCACTCAAATTGAACCATCCTTCCACTTGGGTTTCATTTTGCAGGGATTATTGTGCAAATTACCATTGAGAAGAACACAGTCATTTCCAGTTACTTGTGTTTTGTCATGTGTATCATATATAATGATGATGAAAAGCACATTTAACTAAACAGATGGAGCACACTGAATTGTTTTCCCCCACCAGACACACCGCAAATCATGAACGAAGCACCAGCAGACTCCATTTTGGGATACGGTATGGAGCAATGCAGAGGGGATGTATTTAACAGCTGCAGAAAGAATTATTTTCTCTGGTCTCAGATGTTTCAAGTTTGTAACAAGAAATGGCACTGGTACAATTACGACTTTGTCCTGATGCTATCTGTTTTCTCAATAGGACCTTTCCCATAACTCCCCAGGGGGGATTTTGTCACCTCATACCGTGCAAAGGAGTGAAATTACGTTTGGCCAAGGAATGATGCAGCATTCAAGCAGAGACAGACAAACATTTAGCTATGCTTTTTCTCCCAGTACGGTTTATATCTACATGCTCCTAAACTGGGACAGTTTGTTAAAAATAATTTTTTATAATAAAAATGAAAACATACCCACAGAAGCAGGAGTAAATATTAATATTTTTATTGAATTCTCAGGCCAGAGCTGTGGCTTTTCCTGGCACACAGAGCACGGGAGAGGAAAAAAAAAAAAAAAGCCAAAAAGCTTCCAGTGGGCCTAAATCTAATCCTAATGATGGAGAACAGGATGATTTTGGATACCCAGGGCTTGGTGTGGAAGGATGCTCAATGCCAGTGTTACAGCAGCGCTTCACACTGCAGTGGATTTTTGGGGTGTGGTGTCAGTATGGCAGCAGGAGACTCGAGCCATGGTCCTTCTTGTGGTGCTGGGCTACAAACGGGGTTTTTTTTGCCTGCACGGTGGCAATTCTGCACTGTGGCATAGGTGCAGTTATATCATTTCTCTCTACCTCTTTGTGGACTGCCCATTTGGTAATGGTCTTTAAAGCAGAGGTCAAATATGCACTTTTATGAGTGCCTGAAATTATCAGCATTACTGTGACCTGAAGTACATAGAGCCAGATTTCATCTTTACTGTGATCTTTTACATTATTTATTCCCATCTCCTTCCCTGAGCTTGACTAACTTCAATTTTGATGTCAAAAACATCCATATTACACACATTACAAAACTCCATTGTGCAGAAGTTCCTGGGCTGTATTGCTCACATGGAGGACTGAAGGTAACTGCTATTCAAAGGCAACAACTGCTTCAATACTTGAGCTCTTTTCAGGCAATAAATACATTTCATTTCTTATTTGGATTTGCATGATTTTTTCAATAAAAAAGAGCCTCTGCTTTGCCATGGAAGGGTGTACTTAACACCATGCTCAACCTACTCCAGCCTTTCCCCCTTGGCACCAGATGCCATCCCAGTGCCTAACGCTGAGGAGGGGAGGCAAGGAAATCCTCAACACTTCAGTACGACTGCACCCCAGCATTCACAGCAAGAGATGTTCTTGCATGTGTATCTGGGATTATTTGTCACTAAAGAGAGTTAGCAATTGTGAGACACCTCGCAGGAGCTGCACCCATGCATGTCACCTCGAACTCATCTCCCAAGCCTCCTGGCAGGTGATGCTGAATGCTCACCTACGCGTGATGTAGATACAGGTAAGATAATTTTTGCTTTGCACGAGAGATAAGTCCTTTTTCTTCTGAAAACCACACACCATTTGCACTTTCATAGTACTCAAAGTACAAGCAGGTCCTGAATCCCATTTTGGAATCAAGATTGCTGCAGACTGACAAAACTGGGCATTTTTTAATAATAAAACATTCCAAAACAGATTAATGGGCAAGTCTCAGAATTGTATTACTTTTTAAAGAATTGGTTTTGGTTGCTGTTTAAGCACTGGTCTCAGTGGTGACTAATAATATATTCAGGCTATGTGAGGAGGAAACAAAGCAGGAAGGACATGACTCAGTGAAAGTTCTCCAGATAGCTCTGCTTTCACTACAATAAATTATGACGACCCCGGATATCCTAAGGAACTGTATACACTTTGCATAAGAACGAAACATGCCTGGATAAGATCAGATATGACTAAGAAAAGAAACTGATGGAAATTGTTATTAACAAACTGTTCTTTTCCACCAGAATAAAATCACCTCTAGTATTAAAAAGTCAGTGAACCAAATTTTAGAGGTAGTAGCATTAGCAATGAAGACATCTGGGAAAAACTGGGGCAAACAAAATGAAACACTGCAGATGTACTGTAGAAATGACTCAGTGGAAATTATGACCACCACACTTTCTGTTCATCTTTAGTAAGAAACCAGTAAATAGAATAACACTGTTTACATTAAATTATAATTAACAGAATTCAATGTCGGTTTTACTGTGGTTTTGGTATGTTATGCTGGAGAATGTGGGCTGACTCCTTCTCCCACTGAAGTGACTGGACGGAGTCAGCAAAATGGTCTCCTTGAAATAAAAATTAAAAAACGATCAATTCATCCCATTGCCCATGTTATGCTGTTATTAGTCTTTGAAGGAAGGGATGCACTTGGTGTCTGAAGGACACTGAGGGGACACCTTTCACATTTGTGCTATAGGCTGGCTGTTGCCACTGTTCATACGTGTGATTCAGAGGAAGAGCTGGTCCTACTCCAAGCTGCCCCCATGTCTACCCCAGGGAGGTTTTGCCTCTGATTCTTTTCCTGTGGGCGATCCCCCCTGTGAAAATCCTGTATCGCAGCAGGCTAGGAATGAGTATGTATAAAGAAATGGTAACTGGAGTTTAGCCGACTCGTGTGAGCCCCAAGGCCCTTGTAAAGCTTCAAGCCAAACTCTGATTGACTTCAATGAAGAGGATTTAATCCTTATTCCTCCATCATACGGCTTACAACCTAAATACCCTTATGGTTAAGATCTGACAACATCTATCAGCCTGTGCTAAGTACAATAATCTGTATTAGATAATACATAAGATCCCAGGACCTTTCTTGCCAGAAGAGTGAACCAAGTAATCCAACTTTCTACCCTTAAAACTACCTTCAACCAACATTTCAAAGAAAACTACATGTCTCCTAATGAATTATTCTGGAATAACCCCAGCCTGGGTGTTTTTATTAATTTAGGGCCCATAGTGTTTGGCTGAGGGTATATATTGTAATTTGTTTTTATCTAACATCATTCCCAATCTTCCTATTGCCTCCCGAAAATATCTCAGTCCTCTTCTGAAGACACTTAACTTCTTGGCCTTAATGAGAAGTTGTGACAAGGATTAATTAAGCATTATGAAAGTCTTTAATTGTATCAGGTTTTTTCCTTTGATTTCAAAACATCCACATCATCCGTACTACAAAACCTGCTAATTAGATGACCTAATATGATCTTTTTAAGCTAACTGCTATTTTAAATAACATTTGTTATCTCATCTCTTATTCATCCCTGCTGTATAAATGTAGTTCTGCTCTTCTGACATTCCTATGGTACAGAAGTTTTCCTAGGTTTTTAATTAAACTTACCTTGTATGAGCAAGAGCTCACAAACTACTTAAGAAATTGTATTCGTTATAGTATTGAACATCCATATAAAAGATGAAAGCTGCAATAGTTCCTTAAAGCAGTTTAGGAAGAATCTATTCAGAGCTATTTGAAAGCCACAAAAAAATACTTTCAAGTACTATTTTGAGTTTGATGGAGAGTGATGTGCATTAGGTGAGATTAATGGAAAACCAACAAGGGTCTAATACAGGTCAGAAGCCTAAAATTTAGTTGCTCAAACAACTCATTTAATGCAACGGACACAAGAGGGGTTGAAGTAAAATGTCTCCAACTATTTGCAAAGGGAAAATGAGAAAACAATCCAAACCTCTCATGGGGGTGAGATTCAGCTGGGGATGCATCACCTCATTGACATGTCAAGGTCATAAAAGCATTACCAAGAAACCTTGTGTCTAAGAGTAATGAGCAAAGAAATATATTCATATTTTTAAGGACCTACAAATCAGTTCTAGCTCATCGCCTAAAGGAGCCCCAAGAACAAGAAAACTGAATGTACCCAATTAACGGAGGTACCTTAACACTGCCCTAATTTGGAAGGGAAGGCATTGATAAATGAAGAAGCCAGCTTGGGGGATGATTAAAAAAGTGACAGAAAAAATAATAATAAAGAGATAAGGCATCTTAGAGAGACTCCCCAATGTGAAACCAGTCTCCTGCAATACAGGTGGGCCGGCACCAGGGGTCTGTATTTCAGGAAGGGAGGAATTGCTCAGCTGCTAGCAAACAAAAATGGGCCAGAAGAATGGCATGTGACTTTGTGGTATTAGGGCAAAAAGAGGAAAGGTCCTAAAAGCAGAGGAAAATCCCAGCCGGCAATACCTGTGGCTCCTGGGGTCTGACTGGGAACACTACAAGAGCCTTATAGAAGGATCTGTAAAGATAGTATAAATACGTCCCTCATGTTGTTCCATTTCTTGAAGCCATCAAGGCTGGACAAGCATCCCTTTGACAGTCTTTCTCTTGAAACAGCCTCTTTCATATGTCTCACTTGAAAAATATACACGTTTTCATGTTCACCCTGAAAAATGATCTTGGGAAGTACAGAGGCTTGGCTAGTCAGTAAAAAAATAAATACAACAAGCAGGTACAAAACCACAAACCTGCAGGGCAGAACTTGGGGTTAATTTTTAAGATGATCTGCACAAGTTTAGAACTAGTTTCATTATTCATATGCGGTAAAGGTTTAAATGAATGATTAAAGCCAGTGGTCGGTATCCTAAAGAGACATATGCTTGAAAATTGTAATGGGGCTGAGTATTTTAGGAATGACTGGAAAATATGAAAAGATTTTATACTCTATTTGAAAGAAAATATCTAAGGATACAGGGCTGCAGGATAATGTCTGCTTGTTAAAATACTAAAAAGAAGTGTGCATGTAATGCCTTTTCTAAAAAGAAAGCTGAAGCACTTTATAAGTAATAATTACGCCCCACAACATTTGTGAAAGCTATAAAGCACTATATACTGATATCACTGGAAAAGAGGAGAGGAAAGTGCCTCTGCCGCTGCTGGTAGAAAGTTTTGCTAAGACTTCAGCTCTCCTGAATTCACCTACTCTCTGCTAGACATGCCCACCTCTTCACCTCAAAAATAAGCATTGGCTCTTTCATTGCTCCATTACTGCCCAAGGTAGTGCTAACACCTAAAGCCAGGTGGAAGTTATCCTCTTCTTTCCATAGACTCATCACCAGACCTCCAGC
Source organism: Pandion haliaetus (assembly GCA_013401275.1). Lineage (NCBI taxonomy): Eukaryota > Metazoa > Chordata > Aves > Accipitriformes > Pandionidae > Pandion > Pandion haliaetus. The sequence goes on along the minus strand of VYZV01022062.1, from coordinate 165,898 downwards.
AGTCATGGAAAAAGGGGAAAAAGATGATTTAAATGTTGAACTTCCCAGCAAGCCACAAAGTGATGAGGTCCTCTCCTCCATCCTTACTCCAGGGTCTCTCACTGAGCTCTGCAACAGATCTTGATACTAAAAGACCTAAAATGAAGAGGAGTTTCAGCTTCATGGACTGTTTTTTT
>VYZV01022062.1:135839-165679 GCA_013401275.1 Pandion haliaetus | reverse complement strand
CAGGCCCAAGAAATCTATCTTCCACTCTGAGTTATCAAGAACGGTTTTGTAAGGAAGACAGTTTTTTAAAGAGCTGTTCACATATAGCAAAATTAATGATACTTTCTAAAAACTAACAAACCTTTATTCTACTGTTTTGTTGTTTTTTTTTCCCCCCAACTCTAGGTGCTACTTGACTATTTAGCTACAAAATAGCTCCTACAGACAACTTCCCATAAAGCTTATTCAACCAGATAGATCAGCATGAAGCCATGTGGAAATCCATTTACACAGCCAGACACTCTCACTTATAATTCTGCACCACAGGATGCTTTAATTCATGAATAACAACAATAAGAATGAGAAAAGTGCCGTATATGCCTTCCATAGGTGTAACTTATTGACCAGGGACACCCTTCTGGCAAGATGCTTTTTATTGATCAAAAAGCCTAATTAAAGTGGCACATAGTATGGAATAGATGAGTGATTTTTTTTTCATTATGTAACAAGTACCAAAATATCCCTGTGGTAACTTGCTCAGCCCTGGTATGCATAAAAACTCAATACAGCTCCAGTGGACAGTTTGCTGCAGGAGCTAATGGGATCCCCAGGGTCCCATTCACATTTCCCGGATCTTCCCTTCTAATGTAGCAGCCCCTGGGATGTATCACACAACCGGATCTGTAAAGCAGCATCTCCATACACTTGGCTCTGGAGTTTCCAAAAGGAGGATGGCACCACTGGTTTTCAGAGCTGCTTAGTAGCTTTTGCGGAAGGGGCTTTGTCATATATTTTTACTTCTTTTACATACAAGTCAGATCAAGTGTGTGTCTTGAATTTATTTTGCTACTGAATCTCATAGCTGCTCACTGAGGCTTTTGATACTCAAAATGTACTCTGAAATGATGGCACAAAAAATAGAAATGCAAAGGAAAAGCAAAACCATGGCTGTCTGTATAAAAGCAATGTAAAGAATTCCTTTTTTACATGATGCTATTAGTAGAATTAAGAGTAATCTCACTCTGCTAAGCAAAAGGACACACACATAAACAAAGGATGAATTTTGGGACTGTATAATACTAAGCAAAGCGATGGAATAAATTATTCTGTGAATAGTGTAAAATTGATGACAGCTGAGCCCTATAATCCACTATGCAACAATGGCCCTGGCAGGAGACTATAAAATGGAAATAATCACAACACTGAGATATTTGCAGATTCCCAACTAAGAGAAAGGCAGAGCCAGGGCACAAGTCTTGCCTGAGAGGTGCAAGGCCCCAGGGCTGGTGCTCCCCTTCTCCAGCTGGGATATTTGTTTCATTGTGAAAAAGACACTCAGGAAAAGGGATGGTGGACAAGTTATCCACCTTTCAGAGTCTGTAAGGAAAACAACATTTTCACCACAAAGCTGTGACATCGTTTGAAGCCTACTATTTAAATTCTTATTGCCACCTTCTCCTTGACCTTCTCTCTCTTTTCACTACAAGCCTGAAATGTTTTATTATACCAGACCTTTAATTACTCTGTGATGTTGTTAGCAGAAAAAAAACTGGTTTTCCCCATTTAAATTAAAATTCATCTCAGTTTCTAACCACTAGTCACATAGACTTCAGTCAGCACAAACTCGACCAAGTACAGCAGAAGTGAAGATTTTGTTACCTTGCAACATATTCAGCTACATATTTTCAGCAAAATACTGTACATCATTCTGAAATTTAATGTAGTATAAAATTACTCCATTGCTGCCATCTACAAATAATGCTAAACTTTCAGATATGAGCTTGAATAGCAATATTTTGAGAAATCTAGAAAAGTTAAACTGTATCATGGTGGCACACTAGGAATATTAAGCAACTAGAAACCTTAACAACACAAAAGCTTCTCTCTCTGTGATTAAAAACAGGCAGCTTGCTAACTGAACTTTACAGTAATTCCACATTTTTAAACTATTTTCTTATTTCCCAACGGCAGCATTTCCAACACAACAGTTAAATAACCCATTGCCAGCCTGCTCCCTGCCATCTCAGGTAACAATGATTAAACACTTTTGCTTTGCTGCATCAAAACACATGACTTCCTGGGTCTCGCACAAACCCCATCGCATGAAAGCTCAAGATTTTTCTCTCTTGAGCACAAACTACTTGCAGTGAGCACACTTGTTAGAAGTTGTCCCATCAGGTATCACTTAGATCTATTTACTTCGCATTTGCTTTTTAAAGGGTGTTTTACGGATGCCATAAGAGCACCAATGACAGGCATTTAAGCCCCTCCGTTCCTGCTGTTCATCACCTCTCATTGCCTATAAAAGCAATCCCAGCCATAATTCTTACAATTTCCCTGTAAGTGCCTGAGCTAGGAGACAGGGTGTCCGCCTCTGCACACTCTTCCCAATGACCCAGGAGCTTCCCCAGTTTGGAGATACCTCCTCCTACAAATGGCTTCACCTCCAGCCCAACGCGGCAAGTTGCGGGCCTGCCTGGAAAAATAACTATTTTTGTTATGACACTAAAAAAAAACATTTTTTTCCTCTCTCAATATTGCTTTTGGAAAATCTAAGCCATGTATAAACCCTGTGGTGTTAAGCACTGGGCATTAAAGATCTGTCCTAATGGTTTAGCTGTGCTTAAATAGCATGGAGTAGCTTGCAGAGTACAGGCTGGATTAACACCTCTGCATGCCACATCCACTCCCCAGGGTTATGTGTCTCTGCCCTCAGGAAAAGCTGCATTCTGGGGGACTTCATCTATAGAACAAATTCAAAACCCAAGTGAGACCCTATGCACAGGAGGCATAGGTATCTGAGGTAACAATATGTATCAGAGATACCTCCATGGAAAAGGGCAGAACTCCCAAAGCCAGACACTTGTGTAATAATGTAACACTCAGAGATAAAAAAGGATCTGGTCATGCCATACAGAAGCAACTGAATTAGGTAACAAGATAATATTGTTCTAACTCTCTATCTGAGGTTTAAGCTATGACTCAAATACTCTTCTTTCTTTACATCTTCTTTTCTGTACTTTCAGTCACTGTGACTTCTTTCTCCCCCTCATTAATTCTGACACCTTCAAGCTGTTAAGTGCTGAGCCACAGCAAGAGCACACCAACTACAGCATTTGGCTGGGGGAAAAAACCAGAGCAATGCTACAAGCTAATGCAAACTACCTATCAACAGCTTCCATATCCATCAACAAATAAAACACTCAACAAGGGCTCTGTGAGTACCTTTCTGCTTTCAAAGAGCAGGGACTGTGCCTTGAGAGACATGAAAGCCAGGTAATTCAGTCTGCCTCTATGTTTTTTTCCCTAAATTTTAATTATTAGATGATTACAGGGGAATGATCGTATATACTTGCCCTGGTCATCGTCTTTACATTAGGGATCTGCTGATGACGAACACCTGAAAAATGTAGGTCACCCAAGATGGTCATCCTCACTCATGCTGGCAAAGCACTGTCAGTAAAAGCTGTGATCAACTACACTGACGGTAGGGAGAAAATCCTGGGATGCTAAAGCTTCTTCTTTTGGCTCACACATCATTGCATGGCCTAAAATATTGGGAAGTTTTTAATAGTTCCTTTAATTCAACACCAAACACTGGCATTTGCTGGTGCAATGCCTATGAGAAAGAGAAATCTAAGTGCAGCTTCACTTTTGCTGGCAAAGCAAAGTGAGTAACATTCTGCATAGTTTTTGACCAGGTTTAGCTCTACAGAGAGCAATAGCTGGCAAAAGTAAAATATACAACCAGTCACTTAAAAAACATCTAGAGCAAAACAGTGGTCATTTTTGCTGCAAGCTGGGTAGGGCTTCTGAAATGCACTATTGTTTCTAGCAAGAGTGAGAAAATTCCCTTGCTCAAGCTGCTTCAACATTTGTCTGTTTTGACAGCATGTTTACTTTAACAAGGTTTAACAAGCAATCACATTCAGGAGTCTGTATTAAATTATATTCACTACGAGAGTTAATATTTTGAGATATAATTATTCAACAAATCATTGCCTCCTTGATAAACATATAATTCTAGCCAAGGTAGGGATCACAGGCTCACCATTCCTTCAGAAAAAGTGGTTTTAGGAAGAATTACAGCCCAGCCCCAGGTATTCACACTTTTATTACCGAAAGCATTCCCTATTAAAACAAGATGACAGCACCTGATACCTATTAATCAGATTTAAAATGTCTTTCTGGGGTGTTATTTCCTCCCCATATCCAGACTTCCAGGTGAGTGTGCAGATAGCTGTGATCATGTCCTGCTGCTCATCCTCCTTTGTCTAATGCATTTTACATTTGTTTATTCACACCAAGATTACCCTATGCCTCCCCAGCATGACCAGCTGCCTCTGAGACCACGGGCATGGTGGGGAGGCATCTCCAGCATCTCTCCTCCCATGCTAAGCAGTGCTAGGAGTGCAACCCACCAATGGAGAAATCAGAAACAGACTGAAAAGCTTTTTTCCTGTGGTGTGCAGCTTGAAATCCAAATAGGTCGAAGGGGATCAAAAATTAGCACCATGTGCTGGTTGTTTGCTGGCCCAAGTAAAAAGAAATGGTAGCTTCAAGTCCAGCTGCATGAAGATAACTGTGCAAGCAATTAGCAGACAGCTTTCTCTCTGGTAAGTCTTTTAACCCTTTCTACAGTGTGCTGATCATAGCAAAAAAGCCCACAGATTAAAGCATTAAAAATAGCCTGTACAACTGATGGGTCCTCCAGGAGAAGGGGAAGGGGTTTTGCTATCCATGCGATGGCTAAACTGGCTCTGCGACTGTCAAAAGCTTCTCCTGCCCACTACCATTCCCTCCCCATCCTTTGCCACGCATCAGATATAATTTAGTCATATTTCTGCTCCTATGTAGCCTTAATGTTGTGTAAGATTTGATGTTCAGTCGTGATTTAGCCCGTTTCCTTTGTTCTTCCTGTCTCTGTGTCCATGTCTTCCTGAAATGACCTGATCTCTGGGAGAGGACTTTTCTCACTTCTGTATTTGGAAACTAGCGGACAACCACAGTCTGAATAAAGCACAAGTCAAACATCAGCAATAACATCAGATACAGAAGAGCATTGGCAGGGAAATGGAAAAGGGCAATTTTAAAATATCACTTGTGAAACAGAAGGACTGAGCCTTATGTCTTTTGAAAACAAGGTCTTGTTATTCATCTGGTGAAGAAGCAAGAGGTAGAAGATATGACATTGCCTTAAAGCACCCTGAGAACTTCCAAAAACATTACTGCCTTGATATTTTCGTAAGCACGGACAGCAATGGCTGGCCTCTCCAAGTAGCATTTAACATGGGACCAGACAGAAGTCTTCTCCTCCACCATTCCCAAGTGACAGGACAGCATCTATCCTGCCCCTTCCTCCCTTTTTGGGGAGAAGCCCTCCTCCTGCTCTGCACTGACACATGTGGTTCAAATAGTCAGGTCAGACAGTTGAACGCTTGATGGTGAGACAGGTGGGAACTACATGACAGTCCCTCCAGACCACATGCTCCACAGCCAGGTCACCTCATCCCCCCTTGCTGCCCTCAGAGGCCAAACCCTCCACCTGCCCACCCAAGGACTGAAGGGTAGATAGTGGCACAGCAGGAGATAATGGTAGGAAAAAGGGATAATAGTAAAAAGAAAGGCTTTTTTCAGGAAGGGCTGGGGAGGTGGAGAAGAGAAGTAAAGGAAGGGAAGGGATGTCACACCAGGAGAAAGGCGTAGGAAGGAGCAGCAGGGGAAAGGTGTAGGAGGGCACCTTTCAGACACCACAAGAGCCACTTCGGGGTGGTGCAGACACTCCTCACCACTTGAGAGCCTTTTTGGGGTGTCTGCTTCATAAGTCAATGTGGGAGGACCTTGTAAGGTTGCAAGAGCAGGTCTGGATCCACCAGCGCTTGGATCACACGTGGGTGGGAGCTGTGGCAGGTTAGTCTCCACCAAAACAAAACTAGTTGGCACATGTCGAAAGTGCTTTGCGCAGCAAAGCAACACACGGTGAGTGGGGATGGGCAGGGGACTCCCTTCAATACCAGACTACTGCTCTGAACCAAACTTGGAGGTAGAGCAAGCCACTGGCAAGGCAAAGGGCATAAAGCCTGCTTAAGCACAGCTGCTTATTGGCAGAAAGAGCAAAAAAGCTAAACAAGGAGTTTGTCTGCAGAAGGGAAGAGGGATATGAAGAAATTAAGGCAAGATTTGTCACAGTGGGTTTTCTGCCTTGCACTACTCACCTGCACACAAGGCTGGGAAAAAAGGACCAGCCCCAGAGTGCACAGTCAAAGGTGCACACAGAAAGAAGTGGCAAGTTCTCCCTTTGCTTAACTTGTTTCCCCTGGGAGATTAATCCCCCCCCAAATGACAGGGTGGGCTAACCCTCCTTTCTGCAGCAGCACATGGAGTTTTGTAGCTTTATTTCTGCAACACACCAAAAGGCACTACCGTCATCTCAACATGGCGATGGCTCCCTTTCCATCCCTGGGAAACCCACCAGCCTGCCTGGAAGAGACGACCCCAATTCTTCACTCAAAGGTAGCAGCACATCAGTGTACGTGAAAATTATTAAGACTTCTGAGCCTCTGAATCTTGCTTCTCTAACCATCCAATCTAGGTGGCAAGAACATTTTGCCTGAGTGGAGGTAGACATTCATTTTCTTTGGATGACAGCTTATTTAATATGATTCATGAGAAGCTATTTTCCAAGCCGTTAAATACATAATACAAACAGAAAATAACACTGTGTATTTCATTAGTTAAACTTGTGGGTTTTCAATACATGCTGCATGGGACAGTTTGAAATAAAAAAGTTTCCAATGCATTTACTGAAGTCATTAAGGGGCATACAGCTACAATGGCTGTTGATTAATACATAAATCAAATAAAAATCCCTTGCTGATATGCAGAAGCATCATTACAGATAGATCATTTTGACTTTGATGAAAAATGCTGCTAACTTAAAACTAACTGTGGTAGCAGGCATCTCAGCCGTATTGAAGCACTTTAGTGATCAGAAATCATGTTTAAAACTGAATTTTAAAGAGCCTTTTTTTTCTATAATAACATTTATTAATTATTTTAAAATTTATCCAGCCCCCAGCCAGCAGCAATTTTTCATAATTCATATAACACTTGACGTTGCATCCCAAAGCCAAGCAGTAAATGAGGTTAAAACGCACTGAAGGCTGCCTACCCTGGAAAGTCTGCTCATCTACTTCGGAGCTAACTAAATGTCATTGCTGCTGTTCAGGATTTCTTTTTTTTTTTTTTTTATACTTTTGAGAGACAACAGCAAGCTCAGTGAGCTCAGCTGTTAGGAAAAACAGACATAAAAGAGTGAGCTAGCAAGCGTGGAGATATAAAACACGAATCAAAGCTGGACTTGGTTGTTTGCAGTTGCTAAGTTGGTAAGGAGAGGATGTGAGGGAGTAAGGGCAAAAGAAAAAGGTGGCCATCACAGGGAAAACCAGACTTAGATAAACCTTTAGGATAACTTAAGATAAACTTGGGACAGGTAAAGTTAGGAGAGATCATGGCAGACGTGATGCAGACAAGCCCATGAGCCTCAGTGCATAGCAATGCATCTGCCCAAATTTTGAAAGATGAAAGAGGGAGGAGGTGGATGCTGAAGAAGCAGCTACTCTACTAATCCATAGGGAAGGCACTTTACAGTTCATTTGCAACAATTCAAGCAGTTCAGCCTATGCAGCTAAGTAGGCTGGAGCAATTCCAGGTATCTAGTTCTCCCCTAATAAACAGAAACTTGAACTTCTTACTAAACAGAGAGAGGGCATCACACCTCCTTTAAGTGCTCCAACAACCAGATCCAACAAACTGCCAAACCTTATCGAAACAGTAATTCCTTCCTGCCTGTACCCTGAAATTTGTTACCATATGTTTTTCTATATTAACATTAAATGACATCTAGCATTACACACTTAACCTCCCATACCAGCTGTGTTTCAAATACCTTTGCAGCACTATTTCTTCTGATTCAGGGAACTGTGATGTATTTATGCGCTAAGATTTTGATTCTGCATGATGTGGAATGTGCTGGACAGGATCCAAAGCATCACATAAGTGCATATATACATTAAAGAGCAAGTAACTAGATTTCAGCAGCATTATTTATGAGCTTACCGCTCCCTGCGATTCCACGTATTCAATTCATTTGGCCTGTGGGGCAGATCCCACTATCAAAAGCACCGAAAATTGATTGAATTAGGCCTTTAATGAGAAAGAAATTGTTTTCTGCAAATCTGCAAGCTCTGAAATGAAGAAAGAAATCAGATTGAGATAAGACACAGTGAGAGCTGCAGCAATAACTGCAATGCCAACTGGTTTTTCCATAGTTATTCCTTACCATGCTTTTGTCGAAAGAATAAGGTAGGTACATTACTGGCCTCAGTGATTTTGACCAGGGAGAATTTAATCCGTAATGTTTACTTTTATCACTTTGAATCTTTGCAAAGTGCATATTTTTGCATTCTTCAGAGATAAGCTTGCAGGCTTATTAAACATGGTTCTTCAATAGGTATTTGAATAGGGATTCAGTACAGGCTTATTTTAACAGAGCTTTAACAGCAAAGAGTTGAAGGCAGCTACAGTTTGTTTACTGAGGTCTTGGAGTTTTGAGTAGTTGCTTTTAATTTGGATCTTGAATTTTTTTTCCCCACTTTCTCTTCCACAATCCTTCTGAAAAAATGGCTTAAGGCACTATATGACTAACAAGAAGCAAAGCAGATAACGGCAACGTACACCCAATGCACCCTCAGTCATTCCTATGCCAAGGCAAAAAGTCAAATACTCTTCTCCCCAAGCCTCGCAAGTTTGCCGAATTTCTGCAATTGTGCTGATCAAAGGCTATAAAAAGTAACCCTTGAGAAGACGGACTGCATCTGTACTCCTACTCCAGCCATTGTCTCTGTGGTCTTCTAACCAGCAGATCAGGTCCCCTTCCCAGAAATCTGACCACAGTGCCCAAAAAATTAAGATTTCACTGGAAAGTTTTCTACAACAAAGAACACGGACTGTTTACAGTAGTGGAAAAACATTCATTCCAGAGGGCTTAAAAACTCAACAGCCTAAAAAAATATAGGACAGTAGTAACAGCCAAGTTTGAATCAGCATTTAAAGAAAGCTGCATTTAAACAAACCATGCAAAAACAGGTAGCAGAACTAGGACCAACGGCAGACACTTTCTATACAAGTGCTTGAAAATCTGCAAATTAAGATAAGTGAATCGCAATGTCTTATTTTAAGCTGAAAATACTCAGCATCTCAGAAACTTGTGGGAAAGGACTTCGTAGCACCGTACAAAATACCTGGGAAACTGCAAAGTCAGAATTACTGGACAGCCTCAGTTATCATACTTTGACCAAGTGAATACCAAAACTGTCTCTATAATACTGAAGTCTCCTTAAAGCAGTCTTGGTTGAAAAACAATTCTCAGACCACTGCAAAAGGTCTGATTTCAAAGGTTTCTGCGAAAAATCACCCAATACTCAAATTCAGCATCCCCATGAAAGCACAAAATCAAAACTACTGCTACCACATGCTTAGCCTCAAAAAAGAAAGTAACACAGAAATGAGGAAACTTGTTAAAAGGAAATGAAAGAGAGCAGCCAAAAGGGAAAAGAAAAATTAGTGGTGGCATAAAAATTGTCTCATTGCAACCATGAGAGTTTGGGAGGAAATATATGTTGACTATCCCCAAAATTACTTTAAATAAAGCAATAAAAAGCTGCAATGGTTGAACAGCAAAGTGCAGAAAGGTATGAGAAGGAAAAAGACAACCTTTAAAAATGGTGATTGCACCTGGATGAGGAAAAACTAGAGAATAGCATAGAATCTAGCAAGAGAAATGCAAACCCACGGTGTGGTACCCAACAGAGATATCCGAGGAGCATCTGGCAGAAGGCAGCTAGTAAATCTTTTTCCAAGCACATCAGAATTAGGAAGCTTTCTGGAGAACCTGTAGGACCTATGATGCCAAGTTTTAAAACAAACATGGAAAGCAGATGAAGTCAGAGCAGAAAGCTGGATCAGCACCAGACCCCCTGTTCGGACGAGAGGATCTACAGGAGCTCTCTGGCCATCTTACTATGAACAGGACACATGCAAAAAGAAACTAAAGGGTCATCTGAAAAGATCTACAGCAAATAGATAGGGTAAGGAATTGCCTAGATCAGCTCATGCCACCTTTAGTGAATATGAACACACACTGTTCCGACTGTCAATCTAGTAATTTTAGCACATAGACCATTGCTTAGATCAGCCTTTGCAATAAAGGAAAAAAAGGGTGGTAAATGTGATGCAGCGTTTTAAATGACTCCCAGCGGCTTTAAGAAAATTTCACAGAGCTCAGTCTGATTTTAGTATCAGACAAATCATTAAAAATTACAACACAGTATAGGTATGAATACATATGAGGAGACAATACATCTTCTCTTGAGTGTCTGAGCAGGGTGTCAGTCCCTTGGTTGCTTAAACTTAGCATGTGGACAGAGTTGACCTCACTGTAATGTTTATTTCAAGTACGTTTTTGACATGGCCCCTTAATAAAAGCTTCTACAGAAATTCAGCTGTTGCAGAGTAAAAAGGGGAATACCCTCTTCTGCAGGAGAGTTAAAAGATACAAAGCGCACAAGAATCCGGGGATCTGTAGTGGATTTCTGCTGTCCAACATGCTCTGAAAAAGAAGGGAAAGGTGAGAGTGAAGGAAAGGGGGTGTGAAGTTTGATGGCCACGTAAAACTTTCTGGAGCTAAAAGCTGAAAAGAAGCTGCTGATGGATACTGCGTGACCCAGACATAAAGCTGGGCTTGGATTCAGTGCTGATGGATGCAAAATAATGCATGAGGGGAAAGCTGACCTTACTAACAGATAGACAAGACTGTTATGGCTGTGCAGAAATCACCGTGCAACCGTGTTAAATTACCAGCTTGGTGTTCAGCTGTGGTTAGAAAGTTATTAGGAAAAGAAACAGAGAACCAAGAAGAAAATCCTGCTGTGACGCTGTAAAAACCCACTGCGGTCCCTATCTTCAATCTCGCATGCAGCTCTGATCTCCACATTGCAAGAAGACTAAAGCATAGCACAAAGAAACACATAAAAGGGAAGGGCAGGAGAATTAGGAGCATCTGGTTCCTATATGAGGGACCTGCTCCAGGACTCCTGGAGGCTGGAAGGGAGCTACAGCCTACTTTTGATGTGCTCAGAAAAGGCTGGAAAGAGGTGGTAGGGTTGGGTGGACATAACATCTCTGTAAGGTAAGAAATGGTGTAAAAAGGTGAATATTGGGTAATTTATCACTGCACCTTCCCACATGACAAACAGCAGATTGTAAACCAAACATAGAAAAGAAAAGGGTGAGGACTTCACTGCCACAGGCTACAGGAGTCAAATTTATATGTTGCTTGTAAAACAAAAATGAGAAGAAGAGAACACCAGTGTGAGATGCTGAACCACTACAGACTCCTCTTCCGGCTCAGGACATCACTGAGCTGCCTGTACCCTGAAGCTGATGGATGCCAGCAGCAGCAGTAGCAGCAGCAGCAGTGCTGTGTATCTGCTGTGCTCTTGTCCTTCCCTGACCCTGAGTATCATCACAGTCCTGGCATCCGCAGACTTGGGCAGCGTGGCACTGATTAACATCACATTCATTAATCCAAAGAGGCCTTTTGTTGATGAGCGCGCCTGCCAGAGAAGCATGCATCAACGGCAGTGTTGAAAACATCAACATGTAAAGGACCCTTGGTTCTTATTTAGAAAAGAAGGGGGAAAATTACCGTCCTTACAAAGAGGTTTTTCCACATGATTCTTGTGAAATGACTGTTAGGCAACTAAAATCCTCCAGTCAAAAATGGGAGAAAACTAAAATGTAACCAAAACCAGCAAAAATAATTACGTGACAGCAGTTCAAATAGCTCGCATGCTAGCATGAGATCAGAAAGTGGCAGAGTTTCAAAGGGGTTTACATGATTAAATATCTAAGAGAAAAAAAAATCTAGTACATAAACAAGGTAAAGGGTCAGATAAGGAACACATACAAACTCAAATGCAACTTGAGTCTTGTGAGCAGCACAAGAATAAATGACAGGCCAATGTATAGGAATTGTTGCTCTTTTGTATTTTACAGTACAAAGCTCTACAGACACTCGCTGCATACTGATACCCTTCCCCTCTCCCTTGTAGCTGCAGCCAGAAAATATCTTTTGGAAATACTGTTTTTTTCTTTGTAGGATCATCTACAGCTCCCAGATCGAGTTACTGGGGTCTTTGCCATTGAGGCTTCAATTGCATAAAATATCCAAGCTTTGGGGGAAAATAATTTCATTTGAGATGTATTCATCCAGTCCTCCCCTGCGCTAGATTTAAAACATACACAACGCTGTGCCATGAAGGACAGGTAATTCTGTCATATTAAATTAACATTGCCCATCTCATGGACAAGCAAAAAAAAAGTGATGAACGGTGTAGGTAGTTTTCTTTTTTTTATCATGAAGATGTTGCCCTTTCAGGATAGACTTAACCCAAAGTTCTTTGACAAAAGCAGCTAATTCCTTACCTTCAAAAATGTGGATTTTCATGCTTTTCAATAATCCCCTGACAGAAGTTAGGTTTGCAGAGGAGGGACCACCAGCCTCTTGCTTCAGATCTTCAACATTCATTATAGAGCATGCGTTTAAATGTCGTTTGTGTTACCAGATTACCATAAATCCAATTTTCCTATAAAGTGAATTGCAATTAAAAGAGCAAAAGGCCATAAGGGACTACAGTATTGTGTATATCACAACTGTTTGACGAGATTTGAGACAAACATGACTACTGTGTCTTCATCCTTATTTGGATCCTCTAAACCCCAATATTCTTCCAGCCACCTGCAAATGTTACCACCAGAGTATTTGGTATTTTCAGATCACTAAGAAATACATGCAGCTGACCCACACCAGTAATCAACTTATGCTCTCTCATCAGGAAACGCTTAGTTTCCACGTGCCTTGCATGAAGTACTGGAAATCAAAGTGATGAGCAGCACCAAACCAAACATCCTAAACCAGCCTTAGCACACTGGAACAAATGTAAATCTTCCCAGAGGAAGAAGTCAGGCAAGTCTGGCCAACTCTGGTTTCCATAAATACACACTGGTGGCCTTGCAAATAGGTCTAACCTTTAATCCTTCATCATCTGGATCTTGTAGAAATGTTCCCATTATTTCACACAGCATCAATACCAGCAACATTACATATTTGCCCGTTTGAACAGATTTTAGCCCATTTTTGCCTAGATTGTGGAGAAGTCCAAGATTAACCCCAAACAAGCACCAGGGAGTTAAATCTCTAAGATGCCTGGACTGCTGGCCATGTGGCTGTCCCTACTGCTTCACCAATGCTTACATTTAGGAGACAACTTTTAACATCCTTCTTAATTATCAGGAATTGCTCCAGGTCCTGTTAGAGCAAGCTCAGGTCAGGTGCTTGGCTCTGCTGAAACCTGTTTAGAAAGTATTTAGATGATGGGTTATTTATTTCAGCGAGCAGAGCAAGGAATAATTATCTTCCCAAATAACATTGTTCTTTCAATATTTTCTGCATCTAAAACTGCCTCTTTGGTAGTAGTGGCAATAAGCTCTTAGATAGGCAAAGACCTACTACAAAGAAGTGTATGGACGTGATACGGGAGGTGAAAGATTTTTTTAGCAGCAGCCTCTGCTAAACTACATGTAGCATGAAACTGCTCCCTTGCTACAACCCAACTCTTCATGTAAATGTTTTGGAAGTCTTCTAAAACTCAAGCGAAGTGTTGCAACTTGACCACTCCCATTTAAGCGGCAGTGCTGGGATTGTTCATCTCATTTGCAGTGCTGACAGTCTCAAACCTTGGTGACTGCCAGCGGTTCTGCCATTCCCAAGCAATCACACCCACTTCTGCATCAGTTTGGTATCAACTTGCTTGCAGATCCGTATTCCACAGCAGCAAGTGGAAAAAAAGACTTTTATTGGAATCCTTTTAGAAAATTGCTGGGTCTGTGGATCGTTTGGACATTAAAAATCCATTTTTATAGGGTTGCTTTTATCTAATCTCAATTAATCCTCTCCCAAGATTAGACTTACCAAGAGGAAGTAGTTAAGTATATTTGTCTATAAAAAGTATTTTTATCGAAATACCAGGCCTTTACACAACAAAGACTCAGAAAAAATATGCAAGAGGAAGAAGTTCCTCTATAGCTACAACCATTTACATAGGACTCCAATCTCTTGGAAGGAAAAGCCTCACCATTTTTGGTGCATGCCAACACATGAAGGCTTTTGATTTCAGTAAGCTTGTTTCAAGGCTTATAGTATCTTTCATCATGCTCCTTCTCCTCCATTTCTTCAATTTTACTTTTTTTCCAGCTACACCTTGTTCATTAGCCATACCAGAGGCTTATTAAACTCTTTCTAACTATGTTTTTTTTAAGCAGGTACAGAACCACAGCAAAGCAGAGCTTACAAATGTCTATCCCAAAGCAGACTCCCAGCCTCTCTCACCTTAGGACAGCAGGGCAATCTTCAGGTCATCATGTATGCAATCTGGTAAATTGAGGGCAAGCAAAAAGGCTGAGCAGGGGAAGGATAGCTTGATGCACTGGGCAAGTGTAGCCCATGCAATTAGCTTTACACTTTTCAATTACTCTTCAAATCTTTAAGTTTCACACAGGTGCTTTAAAAGATTATTTCTGCCACTTAGATGCATGCACACCTGCCAGCTGTTAGGTATTATCCCAATTAATAGGAATTTCCCTATTCCCATCTGTACAGACACCCATAAGCCGTCAGCTGAACTCTAGCCCATGCCAGCTGCTGCACCACAGCCGATTCCTCCCAAAGGGCATCAGTAGTGGGATGGAAATACAAGGACTCGTGTTTAGTGAGCACTTACAACAGTGTCATGCATGGAGCAAGTGAGAAGATGCCTCCAATAGCCTTCAGGCTCTTGTAGGACAGTATTCCTCAATGCCACAATTCAGGCAAAGCACCAAAAGCAGCAACTAGGTCTAAAACCAGAGAAAATCCACTTTTCATCTTGTTAACTGGTGCAGACAGTCAAATCTCTTTTCTTTAGCCCAGTCCAAAGAAGGCTTCAAGATTCGATTTAGTTTAGGTTGTTTTCTGACACCTGAAAATAAAATGGTGTATTTCCGCAGAAAAGCTCTAACACGGAGTTTGCAGCCTCTGCCCCCCAAATCAATGTGGAGCTAGCAAGCTGAGCCAGCATTACAGGTGGAGAGTTGGGCAGATGAAGACCACTCACAGGAGCACAGTCATGGCAACATGGGGTTAGACCAAAGGTCCATCTCCTCCCATGCTGTTGGTTTTTTGAACCTGCCACCTACCAGTAGCTTCATTCACGCCTCCCAGATTCCTGTACTGGAAGAAGAAGTGGACAATTGATCTGTCCTGGGTCTTCATGTTATGATCTTGCAGACCTCGCTCATAAATGCTCTATTGTCTCTTTTCTAGATGAGAGAGTGGCAAGCTTATTTGGTATTTTATTGTATGGAAGCTGTTAAATGCCTTCATTACCCTTTTCACTTTTCTTCCAACCTTCTCCAATTTGACTAGAGATTTTACGAGATGGGGAACCAGAAGTGTACGCCATATTCAGGATATATGCTAGCCATGGATTTACACAGGAGTAGAATGACGTCTGCTCTCTCTTTTCTTTTAAAATCCCTTTTTCTCTCCTAGTGCTCACTTTGGCTTTTTTTGAGAGACCACTGGTATGACATTTTCACAGCACAAACTTAAGACCTCATTCCTAAATTATAAGTCTCATCTTAGAGGCCATGAGCTTATACAGAAAAATAGAAACGCTACACTTTCTACAGAGCTTTCCTTTTCTCTGCCTTCCTTCTCCTTTTTAATACTCAGTTACACATCTTTGTAAGGTGCTTACAATGTGCTTCACAACTCAAAACATTCCATTTTGATTAAAAAAAAGTATGAATAGTCTGGATTAACCATGGCAATAACAGGGGAGAACTCTGCAGAGGTGAAGAAGGCAAGAAACCTCTCTGTATCCTTCCCAGATGCTCTACATGACTGCAAAAACGTTTTCTGATGTTACAAATCTGAGTCAAAGTCATATCTGTCAGTATTGTTTTAGTCATAATTTCTTGCTGCTCTTTCAGCAATGGATCAGCTGAATGCTGTGATCACACAGCTAATGAGCCAACGTGCCAACAGTGAAAAAACCCAGAGTATTACAGCATCCCCCAAAATACTAAAGGAGACCATCAATGTGTTTGGATTGGGGCACTTCCATTTGGACCGGCCAAACTTTCACTGGAGCCTATTTCTGTTAATGTACTTATTCCAGGGGGCTGCCAGCAGGGGTTTTTGGATGGTTATACTGTATAAAATGCCCAGTATATACAATCAACTACTGATAATAGAGATTTTGCTTTTTTTTTTCCTCTAATAAACTTCAGCAGTTGTGCCACTGGTTGACTGCAATAGCTTAAAGATGGTGAGATACAGAATTGTTTCACATTTACCAGCAAGACCACTGCTTGCAGGAGAGAGCCAAAATATTAGTCTAAAAATAGCCTCTTCTTTAGAAGAGCAGACAAGTAATAAGACTTGGCCAATTTATGACCGTTGAGTGAAATGCTATTTTTTCCCCCGATATCTGACATTTTTTTATAGGCATTTGTCATCCTGCAGAGAAAATTTTAAAGGTACCTACTACATAACTTAAGTACATAACATACATTTAAAAGTAGTTACTGCAAAGTCAAATGCTATTTCACTATTCTGTAACAAGATGCCATTTTAAATAATCCACATCATTGATAGATTCAGATGATTAAAGCTGGGAAACAGAGAAAAAGAACAAAATGTAACATGCAACAGGACAAATATTTGATGGGCCTGCCATATATTTTACAATGTGGTAGTCAGTACTCAAACATTCAGTGCTAAAAAGTAAACACCTGCTGATTATTTTATAATAAACTTACAATATACCTTAATAATAGATTTTATACTTTATGTATAATCTAGTTGCTATTTAGTTTTTCACTGTATTTTATTACAATCCTACTGCTTTTCAAAGGCAAAAATTTCACAGTGGAATCCTGACCCTGGTGAGGGGACGCTTATTTTAACAGAGAAATGGGATCAGGACCATCAAGGCCAGGTTCCAATTTGTTTGCTGATAGTCTTTCGTACAGTTGAACCTTCCACGGAAGAAGCTTCTACATTTAAAGCCATTTTTATATCCCATCTCCGGAGAAATAATTAACATCTATGGACATGCCACAGAAGGATTTGGGCGACACGACGAGTGCCCTGTGTGATGCTGAATGAAGCAGGAAGTGAAGATGGGCATCTCCTTCTGTGATCCATCACAGCAAGATGTTCACCATTTTGGGTCATCATGGTGCCAAGGGGGCAAAACCAATATTTGGGCATATTCTTCTCTCTGTTGTTGGAACTCCAGGTGCTAGACAGATTCAGTGTCCGACAACAGCATTATTATATATACTACCATATCTTACTATTGGCTTTCTGCTACGTTAAGACTTAGAAATAACTTTGGTATCAGGTATCACTACACACTATTTCAGCTTGTCAGTAAGATAAGACAGAATTATTAAAAACAAAAACTTGTTAAGGGAACCAGTAAATTCTTGCATATCTGTAAAGACAGAAGCTGCTAATTGTAGAATATAAGATCGTAATCAGAGCATGAGAAGAACAGATGTCCCTGATTACTCTGACAACACACATGATGGCTAAAAAGCTTTAACAGTGCCCTAGTTTAGGTTAGCTCAGCCCACTTTATCCACCCTGAATAACAAAGAACAGCCTTCCCCTATCTCTCAGGGCTGTTTTTCTTCTCTTTTTTAAATTATTTTTTTTATAAATGAGGTTAGTCCTGGGAAGCCTGTGATGTTCTTCTGTATCTCTGATACAGAGATCAAACCACAGCATGCTACATCCCTACTGTATATGGAATCCTGGAGTTGTAAGCACACCCAACAGCTGCTCCATCATGAATGCTATGACTTGCTAACACAATACTGGGCTTTTACTAGGAGAGTCTCTACACTGTAATTTGTGATGGAAGGTTATTTATCCCCACCACAGTTACACTCAGCTCCTAGGAGAGTTTCACATCATTTCATCTTCACTAAAAGAAAGAATATTGCCTACACCTACAAAGAGGTGAAGTGCTTGCCTGAGCTGTAACAGTTTCTAAACTAAATTTGTATTCCCTTTTCCTTGCAAATCCATGGGGAAAGACTCGAAATCATATGCTGAAGAAATTACTGTCTTAAATTGGCAGTACTTTATGATCCAGCCGTAAAAACACTATTATCAGATAAGCATGGTGACCTTTTGGATAGTGATGGAGTGCATGCCTGCATTTTGGTCTCCTTGGGAGCTGCAGCACATCCAGACAAGAGAAAACCCAAAATTCTTATGTTTCTGGGCTCTATTTTTCGCAAAAGATACCAAGTTATCTAAAGAATGGAACAAAATAGGCTAAATGATCTTTAACATGCTGTTTGGTTTCGTAGGCTGGACTAGTTCACAAAGAAAAAAGCTATTAACAAAAGAACATGTCAAAATTTTAAAATGCAAAAGTGCTATTCATTTGTTAAGTATTTTTCTGGTGTTTGTGCATGAAAATGTATTTCCCGTTTAATAACCTTCATATGCCAATTTTGGCAAACTTTGCTGTTGACTATAGAGAGGAGCTCTGGCTCTCCACAGGACTATGCAGCTGCCCCTGAGATGGTAAAATAGCACAAGGTATCATCTACTGATTGCCTTTCATCATAAAACTAACATCTTTCCTTAACAGCTGTAGAAAAAGAATTTAAAACTAACTAGATGATTTTATGTTATGAAAAGAAACAGTTCTGTGCTTGCATCATGTTAATTAAAGAAAAAAAAAAAGAAAAAGCATACCTAAATATGAGCTCCAGAAAAAATGTGCAATCCCAGCTTAGGTTAGTTTTAAACTCATTTCCAGACAAAATTTAGGATCACAGTTTTGGCACCAGTTTAAGTCTAAGGATGCCGAAATCCAGTGCAACCTTCTCATCAGACAAGGGCCTTGACAGGCAGAATTATTATTAATCTACCTGTTTGTGCCCTGTTTCTGCCAGCTTTGGGTGAAATGTCATGAACACCAGAAGGGGAAAACATTGCTGAATCATAAAGCTGAACTTCTCTTTAATCAAAATGGGTTCATTAGACAGCCGAGTTTTAGTAGCATGGGTCGCAACCTTGAGATGAAAAATTCAGTACGAGTTTAAAAGAAAGAACCTGTCCAGTATGCAAAGGACATATCAACAGAGTGGGTTTTAGTTTGTATATCAACATAAAGTAATGCCTAATTTAAATGTATGTCTTTGAGTGTTTAATGGATCAGTACATTTGTGTAACGCATGTGATGAAACAAGTCAGCTTCTGGACTGAAAGGGAAGAAGGAAAGCAAAGGAGAATGAGAAGATTTGCCTGGATTTCAGTCTAGCAATTAATTCCCTCCTTGGACAGAAACACAGTAATCACAGTTATTTGCAGCTTGCTAAGAATGTAGAAATTTGGGTGAACCTTCATTTTACAGCATAGTTAGAGGGACCTTGGATGCAAACACAGGTTTTGTATTTGCATTGTGTTCCCTACTGCCTTGTGCATTATTTTCCCTAACTCATTGCTGCACCTAACAGAGCTGAATACGTATATCCTCTTCAGCTGAAGAATCTTCAGTTCTGAATATCATTAATGGCAATTTTTTATATTACAAATTAGCTGAACTACATTAGAGTTATGACATTATTGCAAAAAATAATGTTGGTAATAACATTAAGTCATGAATATAGAGGGCTAAGGAAGCATTTCCAGGACAAGATGAACTTTTTTTTGACTGAGAGCAAGCTCTACCCAGAGATACATAACTCAGCCTGGGAAGAAAATGACCTTCAAGTGCTGTATAAGGAATATGAAGCATTAACATGTTGTATGTCGAAATAAGTAACATTCAAAATGTTACCTAATGTAATACCATTCAGGGATGTCAAAGGTTTCATCGGTATCATGAATGCTGTCACTCCTTAATTCTATTCCTTACATACTGATCATTTCTACATGTACATGGGAGTTTGAATTCCTGTATTGTCCCTGTTTAAATAAATTCTTGTATTAATGACATCCACTGCTAAAAGTAAAGCAAGTGAGAAAGACTTAGCAATAAAACTACCATTACCACCAGGGACAGAGACTTGGGCTGGGCCCTTCAAAGGAAACTTAAATGACTGAAGAAAATTCAGAGGCTGGAATATACTCCCAAGAGGCACTAACTGCATCCTCTGAATGTTTTTTTAAAGAGTTAATTGAGCTTGAAACCACTGTCAAAGCATCGTGTACTCATGCCGGACCCCAGGGAAGCCAGGGAGGGGGCTCTCCCTCTTTGCATGCTAACCACTTGAGCCTGTCAGTCTCTCAGCACAGACCTCATATCAAATCACTGTTGTCCAGAAACGCGCCTTATGGAAAAGCCATGCGGAGTTTATTTGAAAGCTCTTCTGGGTCGAGAACCAAGCAATGCAACTGGCAAAAGGCAGCCAAGAGCATCCTATTGATTCGGTTTCAAAGAGCCGGTGGAGGCTCCCCCAAAATAGATGGTGGGTGCCTCTGGATGCTGTGATGTCGAAGCAGCATCCCTGCATTAGAAAATTGGGGCTTGGTCATAAAACCCAAGGTGAATGGCACATTAAACTCTAACACGGTGAAAGATGCCAAAGGTACCACTCATTTTCTGCTGTTTTGCTGCATGGAAGCACGTGGTTCAGTGTTTTTCTCTGAAAAAGGCAGAAAAATGCTTGCTTGAAGCCAAACTGGATACATTCCTCAGTTCATGTGTACTTGGACATGACACTGAGAATGAATAAAGACATGTAAAGTACTTGAAAAAAGCTTCCCTTAGTAGTCATGAGTAATAAGCAGATCCAGGTGAAGCCTGTCCTGTTGCTCCTAGCTCAGATTTAAGGAAAGCTACAAAAGGCATTCCATTTCAAGTATTTAAAACTTCCAGGAACCCTCTTATAAATATGTGGCAATAAAAAAGAAAATCTTCACACTTTTTAGCACACTACCCTCAGCTGCACTATCTGCCACCTCGCATCAGACAGGATATGAAGAGCTTTCACACCCTACAAACTCTCTACTGATGGACGACTTTCACACAATACAAGGAAAAAGAAATATATTAAGTCTTCATTCCAGGCTCTTTTAGCCCCAAAAGTACACTCTGTATTGCACTGGATCCATCTGGAGTTAATGCATCCTCTCTTCCAAGCTCTTTTATCACTGTCCAGAAATAGTTTCTCCTGCCCACTATTGAAGCAAATATATGATATTTGCTGAAGGATGTATCCATCTACAGACCAACTGTGGCAGGGCACACCTGGGTAACTGTCTTTGCTCAGACGGACGGTGGGGATGTTCACATTTGGACAACTCATCAAGGATCTGCAGTATCAATTCCCTGCTTCTTGTGGGGTTTTTTTTAGTTGTTTTTCACAATTATTTTTTTGGCAGAAGTTTTAAGGAGAAGTGCAGAGCTCTGGAGTACTGCTATTAAGTTCAGCAGCATAACCTTCTCGTGGAGATCAACAGGAGTCCAAAATACCATTGCACTAATTTATGACATTGTATGAAGAAGCTAATTCATACAATACAAATGTGAAGTTGTAGTTGATACAAAATGCTTATCAGAAGATTTCACAAACAGGGAAAACACCTTAAAAAAATATGGATAGGCAATTTTGCTGATGAGAGAATGTCTGATTTTGAGCATACAAACAGCAGTCAGGGCATTAGCTCATGTTAAGTAGATTAAGATAGCTGTACTTTTGAAGACTTTTACTGATGTCTAAAATTATCCTCTGAAATGCAGGGTGAGGGGGTTGTTTGGTGTTTTTTTTATTTTATAATCACTGCATGGATGCTCAGTTTAAAGATACATACCGATGAACATACGTTTTGGCTATGGACAATTAGGAAATGTAGCTCCAGAAACAGGAAAGCAATGCAATTTTTTAAAATACAATTCCATATTTCTACCAACAGCCCCTTCCCCAAAGCCTGCATATATGTGAGAACTTTGGAGAACTGTGAGTTTTGAATGTTGCATTTCTCACAGCTGGCAAAAAAAATCATCATTTTCACTCAAGAACAGAAAGGTTAAAGGGCATAAGGACAAATGATGTAGGTTCTTGCTGGTGTTGCTGGTCTCAGTCCTATGTAATCCTCAGATTTCCACATTTTAACCAGCATTTAAATAGCTTTCAAAAAAAGCCAGAGGAAATCTGAAAGGGATCTACCTTTTGCAAACTGGGTCCTATTGCATATGGCATGTGCTGCTGCTTCTCTCCTTTGGCGTACGAGTTTAGCGTCTCCTTTCAAGGTGTTTCCACCTTGTAATACAGCATAAAGACATTATGAATATCAAGCAAAAGTATCTTTAAAAAGCCCTTTTTAGTGGTTGTCATATTCCAGCCAGTTACAAGCACAGTAAATGAACATAGTTTTTACATAAGTTCAATTATATTCACTGAAGCCAGAATGGCCACAACACTGTCAACTGTAGAAATCCATCTGTGCTAGCTAAATGCATTCATATTTTTAACCCCTAAATCGTGCACAGAAGGAAATGAGTCCTTCCCTGAAAACAAGCCATTTTTGTCAAGATATGGTGACATGAATATATCATCACTAGAGAACTTGACTCACTGGAGTTTATCTAGAACAGAAAAAAAAGTCATTCCACTATATCCTTTCCTGAACTACACAAAACTGCAGCTTTCTCCTTTACCAGAAAGAACATCAAGACCACCACAAATGCCAGTTAAAGCATTTCTTCTTCCCTGTGGGCTACCTTTAACATCAAGAACTACCAAAAAAAAAAAAAAAGTATTGGAAGAGGTGACAAGGAATAAATAAATAAAAGCTGCTAAATCCTTAACATTTCTTTTCAGCTATTATCTGGTAAGAAAACCACAGGTAGTTTAACAGTGAAACCCAGCGCTAGAGCCAATGGGAACACTGTGTTTGTTTGCTTGAAGGGCACCCAGACTCAATGGCATCTTGTTGTCTGGCTCATTGACTTGCTCCTTCTGCAGTGTAGTCCGAACTCCTCAGTAAGTGCAAGCCTGAGACAGGTTTTGTGTGGTTTTTCTCAACTGCAGCCAGCCTGCAGCACATCAGGGTCTGCCCAATATCCAAAATACAGTAGGACCCTCTGTGGTACGTATTTCTCTACCTTTATTTTCTCTTTCTGGTATGGTAAACGCTTTGCGGATGAGCTATAGCTAAGCAAACCCAGTCTGTTCAGCTGACTTCTCCACAAGTCTCTGGGCCAGCTGAATGCCTTAAGAGTTTGCAAATTACTCCTTGAATGTTAATGACAAGTTCAGGGCAACCATAAAGAAACTGCAGTTTATACCATGAGAAAAAGAAAATGGTATTAAGTCTGAACCCTTGGGAAACCATCTCATCAGAGAGGAACTGAAAAGCCATCCCAACCTTATTGATAAAATACAGCATCTTGACCAACCAAAGCAAACAACTTTATGGGTTGGAGGAGTTGAGCTCAAATTTAACCAAGCACAGGTTCACAATTTCACAGAGCAGGGGGGGTTGGCACAGATGTAGGGAACCTCTCCAGTCCCAAACCAGCCCCGTGCAGTTACGCACCATCAAACTCTTCCCCCAGTTGATCAAGGTCTACCTAAAAACCAGCTCTGGACCCAACCACTTTCTACTAGAAAGCCACTTCAGCCCTCAGTGCTGCTGCACTAATTCATAATTATTTTCTGTGTGTGTTGCTTTTTTGTGCGTTTGTTGGGTTGGGCTTCTTTGGTTTGGGTTTTCTGGGGTCTGGTTGCTATCAAGTGTAAATGCAAAATAAGCCTTAGCCCAGCATTAGGGTTTTGGCTGCAATACCAGACATCGACCATGTTCTGGGAAGGGAACAGCCACCTTCTTGGGGCAACTTTCATGGTTTCTTTTGTTTTGCTTTTTTTCCTGAGAGTTACTAAAAATGTTTTGTATTTGATCTTATCTGATTTTATAAAAGAATAATCAAAGTGAAAGTTGGTTCGTGTTCAACAATAATCTAGATAAAAATAAGCTAGAGCTTTGAAATTTTGAAAAAGTCAAGGCTTTTTACATATTTCAGTGGCATACTAAAATAAAGAATTTACTGCTGACATTTAACACTCCTCTGCAATTTCAGTAACATAAAATGTATACATGATGGCTTCATCACATTTCCTTGAAATATTGCATGGAAAACCCAAACCAATGGTACAATGAAACATGTATGTTCTTTCAAGAATTATTTGCCTGTGGAGAAGAGAAATATTTCATCTATTAACTCCAAAAGTCAGTGGGGACAGAAAGGACAAAGGTCCACGAATTGCTTCAGGAACAACTACAGCAATATATAGACATATCACATATGGACACAAATACTTGTTCTATACAGATTTACATATCTACATATGGACTTAGCTAGATATCTATGTATGTAACGTGTGTGTTTGTATATATATAGATGCATTTTAAATCTAAAAAATGTGTCTGTAGAGCTAGAGGCTCTGTTTTCTGGATTATTATTCATGCAGCTAAGCAAGGATGTCAAAATTTCCATGAGCAAATCAAAGCAAGACCCAACGCTGATGGATGTGTAAGGAAAGGGATTTTGATAGCCAACGTTGCAACGTCACGTAGGAATAATAACTTCCCTCAAACTGAAGGGCTGTCAAACATCAGCATGTCTCATCTCCTTTTTCTGTCAGTGTGAAGAAGATAAAAAAAAATATGCGGTTACGCAGGTTGTGGGTGATGAAGATGCTACAAGTGAGACAATATCTAAAAGAGAAAACTCCATTTGTACAAATTTACCTGTAGGCTCTGTTGTCAGCAGTTGAACTATTTCTTCCTGAGCTAATTTTAATTCAGCCAAATATGCTAATCTTTTATTAAAGGTACATAGGACATGTACTCTGAGGCCATGTCACTACTTTTAGCTAGTGTAGTATATGATGATCTAATCTGGGAATCAATCAAAAATCACTCAATTACTGCAAGGTCTTAAATTTCTTATTCTTTGCCAGGAACTGAGCCTATTTTTGGATTGACATCAAACTGTCAGTTGTAATCTAGCCTGAAATCCAAAAGGCCTACAGTACTTAACCCCAGAACAAGAAATATATCCTGACATTTTCTCCCACAGAAATCCCTCATTTGCATGGTTTGTACCAAGACCCCAAGGCTCAAGCACAGGCTAAAAGGTCTTTCATGAAAGTTAACAACAAATAATGACTCTTCAGATGAAAACAAAGACTAAAACATCCGAGTAGAACTGTTTTGCTACTTGTAAGACTCTATTTTATTACTCAGTGATCCAAGTTAGGCTTATTAATTCATGCTTCCATCAAAAGAGCAAGGTAAAAATGATGTGTTGAATATGAGCAATATTCACACAGCATTTATGAACCACTGGAGATGAAAATGTTTCAAAGTAATTGCAACCTGGATTTTAGCTTAAAACCATATGATTTGCATTTTTTTGTCATTGCCTTTCTTTGGGAAGCATTTAGTAACAGTTCTTTTAGACATGCCGGTATCTAGGGGAGCAGTGGGATGTAAGGAGAACACAGAGCTATGGGGCTGCTTTACCTTTCTTTTAATTTGATGCCAACCTTACGTGAGAACACTCTCCCACTCTCCAAAAGCTACTCATCAATAGTGGTTTATATTCAAAACAGGACTGCTACCTACTGAATGACACTGATTATGAGTAGAAGCAACCATCAAACTTGTAAACTTTGCCTAAGGCATTTAAATCAACTTTCAAAACTTCACTGAGTATTTCAGAAAGCCTGTAAGAAAATGTTAAAATCCATGTAATTGACTTGGGCACCTAAGTCTCATTTTCCAGTGCTTATTATAAAACAAGAAGCTAAAGTCCCATTGATTTTTTTTTAAATGGTGCTTTGGTTCCTAAATGTCTGATGCTTCTGAAAATGGTAGCTGAGCACTTTAGCCAATCCCACATCTTAAGCATTTAATCCATAGTGCAGACGGCATTACCTTTACTTTCTCCCTTTCTGAACGGAGGAAAAGAAGTTGCAAAACACTGAAATCATAGGAAAACAACTGTGGGACCTGACACTGCTTTTTAGAGACAACTCAGCTACAACTAGACCAATTACCATGGCTTCTGATGCAGGTTTCTTCTCCAACAACTCCAGGACACCATTGGTTATTCTCAAAATTCATCTTAAAGTGCTCATGCTCATACTCATCAGTGAAACTTCAAGGTTGTTTCCGCATTTGATATGACTTCTTGTTGAAGTACAGGATACCAGAGACCCCATAATCTCATTCTCTTCAGCTCTTTCTCAGTGTGGTCTTCCTCTTTGTAAGTGAGGTAAATTTGGGAAAGACCAAGTGAGGGTTTTTTTTCGTGCCTCTGCCTTGCTTTGCTTCCTTGAGACATGACCCACAAATTCCCTGACCTTACTGACTACTAGCAAGAAAACTCCCTTCTCTTGCTTTTCTGGGTAGTCTGTGGTAGACAGCATCTTTTCATTAACATCCAAGCGTCACACGCTCTCATATTTGGAAAGTCTGTCCCCCCCTTAATTCACAAGGCAGCCCTTCCTCGGCTCACCTCTCCTCGACAACCTGCATCCTTCTCTACCAATTTTCCAGGAAAGTAAATAATCTCAGCAAGCCTCAGTAGTCTAATTAAGTCGTAACATTGATTACATACTCAGCCTTCCAATATCTTGTTTATTCTTCATTATTAGCATACAAATATCCAAGATATTCATTCACTGTCAAGCAACTTTTCGAGGTTATTCTTATTTCAAGGCAAAATACAGGCACTTCTGAAATAGTTGTAAACTGAAAAAGAAGTATGTCGGTCCACACATAGGCAGAAAGCACTGATGACTATTATAAAGCAATCCACACTTCATTATTCTTCCAAAACAAAATTATCCTGTACTCATCTTACTCACAGCTGAAGAAATTCTGCAATGGTCACCTAAAAAGTAAAAATTTTTACTATATTATGTTTGAATAGCAAAAAAAAAAAAGGGGGGGGAGGTATTTCTCCCAAAATCTTCCTCTGATAAAGTAAATCAAATAGATAACTTTGGAAAAAGTGATCATACTAAGGGTACAATCCAGTGATGTTTTGAACATCTCTGAAGTCAGCTTTCTGAAGTCAGCTGAGGTAGAGAATACTCAGTCTCAACCCTAATTAATTCAGCCACTGTTAATGTGAGGGTAAGTTTTTAGAATTCTTACTATGTCTCTGTGTGTATACATATGTATCCATGGATGGTATATGTGTACATATGGTCATGTATATGTACACACACCTGCCCCCTGCCCCACCCCAGCCTTCCTGGATTAACAAGATCTACAATTGATCCAACAGGCTAGCAAAATATTCCATGACAGAAATGCTACTAGGAGCAAAAATAAAAACAATTTCAAATTAATACAGAAGGTTTTAATATATTGTAACATGAATGGTTAATATTATAAATATTATTTGTTGGGCATGTGCACAGGATTAATTTTATGATTAAAAATGCCAGTGCTCAGCTCTTTTCTAAAGGCAAAAGCTACAGGTCTCAAGATGGACCCCTGAACTTCTCATTAGATAACAGTGCTTGATTTTTCAGCTCTGTATAATTTCAGACAGAAAAACCCAAAAGTACCTGAGATTTAAAAAGGCAAGTAATTTAGGCAAATATTTAACTGATAGGAATTAGATAATAATTAACAAACATTAAAAACTTCAGAAAAAGTCTGCATTTGCTGAGCATAGCACATGGTTTATACTATAGTTCAACCTTTAGAAGCTCATCTCTCCTTCCAAAAACATCTATTCATATTTCATTACATTGCAGTAAGGTAATGATAATGAAATTAATTTACATTCAGTCCTGCTTTCTCTTAGCCCTGCCTTGCCAAAAGTCCCCCGAGAGTGGGTAGCAGGCCTCCCAGGAAGGAAAGGACCCGACATTGCACAAGCCTTCACTGTCAATGTTAATGGGGTCTCAGCAATGCTGTCAACATGCTGTGACTAAAATTATCTCTGCACTGGAGATGATGATTTCACTCATATTTACTGAAAAGTAATTAGCCGTGTTTGCCCATCATGACACTATATTGCTTCATTTTAGAGGGTTTAAATTAGCTTTCATTTAAATTGTTTTGTAAGAGCTTAGAGTTTTGTTTGCATGGCACTGGATTAAGGCAGAAGCATTGAACAAAGTAAGGAAGGCGCCATTCTGGTCTTATATACAGTGTGGTTTTTAATTATATTATTTCCTGATGTGTAGTATGTAATATGCACATATTTTAATCATGGGGATAGATACCTGACACTTCCAACCTCATCAGAAAGTTTTCCACAGCTAAGAAATACTGAGTTCAAGCACCCATAGGCTTGATTTATGAAGTATTAAAGGCAATCCTTTGCGATCTATAGATCCAATTCTTTTCCTGCTTGAGCGTATTTTCACTGAAGAGTGAGATCAGGTTAACAACAGAGGCTGTGAGGATGCAGTACATCTAGGATATACAAGGTACCAGCAGGACTTTACAGTAGCAGGACGGAAGAAAACCCACCCACCTCCATCTATGAAGTGAGGGATTCCTAAAATACTGGACTGAGTTCTACCTTCATTTAAACCAGAGCGATTTTTCTATTCTCAAATGGATGGTGTTAAAGATAATCATGGTTCTCATGTCAGAGTTAAAATTGTATGTTATACACAACTGATGCTTACCACACTTAATTACACTGGACTTTGGGTGGCGTTTTTTTGTTTTAATGAAGATTTAGGCCTTGGGAAGATCTTTAATCGATGAGAAGGAGAGGTAGCTGCTTACATAAACAGTATTTAAATTTCACGTTTTTTTAGATTTCCAGGATTAGTATCTTAGATTTCATCCGCCATGATACAAGATCAAAGCGAGAATATTACAACTTATATAAAAGGCAATCAACTGGCAACACATGCCTTATTGGGGAATTGAAAGGGCAAAGATTGGAGAATGGCTAAGAATGTATCATAGGCATACTGGAAAACACATAAGATTAAGTTGGTGATCGGTATCACAACAAAAATACCTTAGTTATCTATAAACAATATTCTCCTTTGGTATCCACATAACTACTTGCGTTTCAGTCTTAAAATATGCACGATAACATAAGCTTTACAAAGAATTGGTACACTGCGTTTTCTCTCCATTTGTATCTAGAGAAATTCTCATTTCACATGTATAGAAATAGAATTAAATTATAAGATATTTGTGAAGCAGTTCATCTGACTTTTCTTAATGTCACTAGTTTATTTCTTACAGCTCACAAATTCTCTTGCAGTACCGTTATTCTAAATTAACACTTTCTAAGTGAGAGGGTAGATTCTCTATAAAAATGTCTATTTGGGGGAAAAAAAGAAGAAAAAAAAGAAACTTCCTTTGTTGCCAATAGGTGAGATAAACTGATATATGTCTGAGGGATTGGAATTATGCCAGAAGGACACTTCTTGACACATTGAGAGTACTTCAGGGACTAAATCCAACTAAGGACTTCAGTTACCCTTTGGGATTCATTTTGCTCAAGTATTTACCAATGTTTGCAGTACTAAGGCTAGACATCCCCATGCTCAACTACTAAACTGGCAGAGCCAGCAGATTTCCAGAAGCATCAGCCAACAGAATTAAATATATTCTATATACATAAGCTGAAATAGATATGCTATATAAATTATATAAAAATATGTAT
>VYZV01022062.1:123771-135153 GCA_013401275.1 Pandion haliaetus | reverse complement strand
ACTTTGTACTGTTTCTGAAATTGGTCCGTAACAGTCTAAGTCCTTGATTGTGAACTATCCAGGGGACAATTTCTGAATATAATACGCACAGGGCTTAATTCAAATCTGTAGGCAACATCGTATCAACAGAAATAATTTATTATAAAATAATAATTGAAAATAAAATATATAAGACTCATCTACATTATAAAGAAGAAATTAATGTTTAATAGCCAACTAAATCAGGAAATACAAATTCATTATTTTTTTGTTTTCCCCTATTATGCATTTGAAGGTATGACCAAAACTGTATGAATGAATGTTTACACCTTGTTAAATATATTTTTTTTTCATTCTGTATCACCCTCTTCTGTACTCCTGTGTATATATTTTGATTCTGTTTAAGAATTTTTTAAACGAATGCCTACAGAGTATCCAAAATTGTTTTCCTCATTCACTTCCAATGACCTGATCACTCTAATACTGAATGTTTCATTTGCCACAGCATAAAAGAATAGGTCACACTGAGCCATATAATCCTGTAAGAGTAACTAAAAAATTAATCCATGCAAAATGTCCATGACTCACATTTTCCTGACTCAAGATAATATATGATTTTGTCCATCACTATCCCCTTCCTGTGACTTGTACAGATCATAAAGATTTTTGAGCACCCTTCTGTGTATTAATTCTCAGGCCATCTATGAACACAAAAATTATCCGCTCTTCACCCCACATCTCATCCAAGCAATGCCCATCCCGTATCTTCTGATATTACACTGACAGCACACATCAAAAGGAGTTCAAACTAATCCGTTTCCATTCTGTGTGTGCTACCACCAAATACCTCAATTTTTCCTATCCCTTTGCTTTTAGGGCATCATACCAACTTGACATTTCTTAATCTGAGCATGTTTTCCAGGTCAACAATTCAATTTCTCAAAGCTTTGTCTTAGTTGCCTGAGATTAGTGTCTCGCCCACCGATCTTTCTCCATGTGTCTTAAAAGTCTGCGGTTCCCAAAGTATTTTAAAAAAACCCACTGTGCAAATGGCAGGCACCGAGTCACATTGAGACTTTCACAGGCATTCTCTGATGGAAGTCAAACACAGTTTGACACTTCAAATCCGTATGTCCTCATGATGTGAAATAGAAAGCAACCAGATCTGTCTCATGCGTAGTAAAAGACACATAATATTTAGGGCATAGAAGTTATCCGTGTAACATTTACCCACCCTAAGGCAATGCAGAGGACTCAGTCTCACTTACAGCTCAATTCTGCCGTTCGTTTAACACTGTGCCCATGTTCCCCTGCCCCTGGCAACCACCAAGGAATCCAAAACCTTGTCTTTAGGGCATTTCCTTCTTCCAAAAAATGCATTTGAGGAAAATTCAATGGAGGTCCATTCTGCACTGCCACTTTTGTGGACTTTTCCCAAAGAAGGCACAAACAAACCACGGAAACATGACAGCCCAACACCAAACCTGCAGCAGTAAGAGTCAATCCATGGCCATCAGAAGCTCATTAGAGTGGTATTTGGACTTCAGTGATCTTTGTTATCCCCTAAGGATCGATACTGGGCACCACTCTGTTCAACATCTTCATAAAATGGGACTGCAAGCACCCTCACCGAGTTTATTGATGACACTGAACTGGGTGGTGAGGTGGACACATCAGAAGAGGGAGCCATCTTACAGAGACCTGGACAGGCTAGAAGTACGGGATAGCAAGAACTGTATGAAGTTTAACAAAGCCAAGTGCAAAGTCCTGCACCTGGGATGACATAACCCAAGAGCCCAGTACAGGCATGGATCTGTGTGGCTGGGGAGCAGCCTTGCTGAGAGGCACCTGCGGGGCCTGGGGGGGACAACCTGAACATGAGTCAGCAGTGTGCTGTTCCGACAAGGAAGGCAGATCAGATCCTGGGCTTCATCCACATGGACATTACTAGCAGAGACACAAGATGTGATCATCCCACTCTACTCAGCGCTTGTCAGGCTGCCTCAGGAGTACTGCATCTAATTGTGGTGCCCACAACTCAAGAAAGAAGTTGCACGAGGAGAGGTTGCATCAAGACCTAAGAAAGATATTTTTTACAGTGAGAACAATCATTCACTGGAACAAGTTCCCCATAGATGAGGTAGAGTCCCCAGCACTGGAGATTTTCAAGACATGACTGGATAGGGTGCAAAATAACCTCCTTCAGGCTCCTTTTCCCACGAAAGGTTGACCAGATGATCTTTTGAGGTCCCTTTCACCCTGGATTGTTCTATTAGTCTATGATTTGACAATACACATAGTTTTTTTACATATAAATTTGCTGCTTCTCAGCCATATCTTTTAAAAATACAGATGTCATCCCCCTTAAGTTTCTGGTGAAATAAATTGTCCACCCTTTCCTGCAGAGTCCAGCAGTGCATTGCAAGACCCAGGGGTTGGCTCAGCCTATTTTGGAGGGGAATCGCTAAGAACAATAGCATATCCAAAACCCAAACTCAACCACAGTTGCTGAACCCACAGTCTTTGGGTCTTTTGAGAAAAAGTTCAACATGATCTAGAAGAAAAATTTGAGAACTTAAGTTTATAATTTCGGTTTAGCCAAAAGTTTATTTCTCTTTTTAAATCAAAAGAGAACACTGATTGAAATAAGAAATCTTCTTAACAGAGCAGAACAAAACCCTGAGTGCTGGCAGGAAATGTTATTTGTTGCAGGCTACAGCCTGATGGCTTTGCGTACTATTTGCCACCTCTCTCCACAAGATCAATAGCTTAATTTTTATTATAAAGATACTCGTCCCATCAGCAAGGGGCAGCAGTTCATCAGCTCCATTCAATCTTTCTCAACAGAGCAGCTCTGATCATCACCTTATTAAACAAACATCAGATATAATCTGCTCTGCAGTTTTAGATAGCTTCTTGCCGGAAAAATCCCAGGGAAGTGTGTTACTGGAGAACAGCACCATGTAACTGAAACTTGTTTCCTATTCTGCTCCTCAACGCACCTTTTATTACTCTGGTTTTCAGATAACCATTTCTAGAGGATGACTTCACCGTATACTGTTTTTCTTTAACGAATTCTCCTATTATTCAGGAGTGACAACAAAGTTCTCCAGGAAACTATGTAAATATGTAAGAACCCTGCAAAAGAATAACTAATATAAACAGGCAATTCTCCAAAATTTATATACACACAAAAAATCTCACAGTCCATGCAAAATTTCTGCTCCCCATCTTAACAGTATTTGGGGGGTCCAGAAGCTAAAGCCAGTGGGATGCTCAAAAGCTGGGTTATAGGGTTTCAAAAAATCAACAGTAGAATCTATAAAATGTTGTTTGAATAGAAGTTTTATACCAAACCAATGTAACAAATTAATTAATGGGAGACAGTGTCTGAAAGAAAGATATCGCTGTACAGTCTTTTACAGGAAACTATTTCAGGGAATTATGGTATTTTGATATTCAACATGAGCCTGAAGGATTTGCTGTCTTCTAAAACCAACTCAGACATGTGGCCACTGAAATGACTGGATTCCCTTCCCCAGGGGTCTGATTCATTATAGCATTGCTGTGTTCTCTGACTTCTTTCACCATTAAATCATCTCACCCTGTTGAGTTGAACACACTTGGTTTAGGCTGCAGTAGTGACCATTCCCAGGAAGAGAGGACAAAACTGTACTACTGGGTTTGACATGCCTGGAAGCAAGATTTGCTAAAGGGAAATTGCTTGGGAATAATCCTGACAGCTTCTATTTTCAAACATGCAAAGTTTATGATTTTACTCTGAGCTATCTTACCAAAATCCCATTTTACATCACTAATTTAGAAGTAATTACAAAGCCGAGGTTTTATCTAGCACACTGTTTCATTACAACATTGTTCTAAGACAAAAATGTGTTAACCAACTTTGGTTATAGACGTGTATCTGAAGATTTTCTTTTCTTATGTGATGATGGCAGCTCTGCAAAAACAAGAGAACTCCCTGGTGCCAACATCCAAAAACATGGGAGTATGAGGAAAAACATATTCACCCTATTTTTTTTCTGAGAGAAAATGGCCTAGATATAGCTACTGATATAAAAATGTTTATACGCTAGATTTTTTAAAATACGTATTTATACAGAGACAGAAAAATGCATAAGAATCAAGATAAGAAGATACAGCCCAGAATTATGCTATCATTTTAACAAATGTCAAATGAACAAAAATACATGTGCTAGAGAAGAGTAACTACACGATAGCAAGAATCAGCAGAAGAGATCTTTATTCTGCGCATTTTTATATGCAACCCTAGCACAGTATCTGCCCAAATGACTTCTGTTTGCCATCTAATAAGCACCTTTATCATCCTCTAAAAGACAACACCACTGCATGGGGGGAAGCAGTGAAGCAGAGATGTTGCATTACTAATGCTCAGTTAGATGTGGAGGTAAAAGATATTGAAGTGATTATGCTAAAGCAACCATAATGCAAAAGGCATATACTGCGTGCAACCTCCACCTTCGACTGAAATCCCTGTCCTGGCTTTTGCTTCGCAGCACAAGTTCTGCGGAGTGGTATCCCTCTGGACACGACAGCATCAGGCAGCTTGGAGGTGGCAGGGACCACCGATGGGTCTGAGACACTACGGTTTTGCAGTTAAAGAAAGCACAAAACAAGTGAAACACATTAAAAAAGTATTAACTACTTGGCAAGGTTGCAGTTATTAAGGCTTTAGTAACTTTCTGCACTAACCTAACTTGACTCATTAAAAACCTGCACTGAAAATAATAAATTTATAAAGATTGAGGATTAGTTAAAATCTTTCTTGTAAAGTGTACAAATAAATATATTAAGCCCTGAAAAAACTAAAGGTAAATACAGTTTGGCTGTATTTGTACTAATGCCAATTTCAAAGAAGAATGGTTATAACACACTGATGTTTTCCGGTTTTGCTAAGTAATGTTTAGACCAAGTCAAGGACTTTTCAGCTTCTGATGCCCAGCCAGCAAGAAGGCTGGAGGGGCACAAGTAGTTGGGAGGGGACGCAGCCAGGACAGCTGACTCAAACTGGCCAAAAGGATATTCCATACCATGTGACGTCATGCCCAGTATATAAACTGGGGGGCGTTGGCCTGAGGGGGATCGCTGCTCGGGAACTAACAGGGCATCAGTTGACAAGTGATGAGCAATTGCATTGTGCATCACTTGTTTTGTATATTCCAATTCTTTTATTATTATTATTGTCATTCTATTATTGTTGTTATTGTCACTATTAGTTTCTTCCTTTCTGTTTTACTAAACTGTTCTTATCCCAATTCACAAGTTTTAGGTGTTTTTTTTTACCCTGATTCTCTCCCCCACCCCAGTGGGTGGGAGGGGAATTGAGTGAGCGGCTGTGTGGTGCTTAGTTGCTGGCTGGGGTTAAACCATGACAAAACCCCAGACTACACATATACTGATATACAGAAGTACATACAAACTTTTCTAAGAAAAAAACCCCGACCAAATCCTTTTGCCTTCTTAATTTTGGCAGCAGCACTTTTGACTGCCTGCTAAGAACATATCTAAAAATAGAAATAAATCAGAGGTACAAGTGCTGCACAAGCCAAGTTGTACTTACTGGAAGTTTCCTCCCAGTCCCAGAGAAGCCAGCACTGCGCCAGCACATGCACACTGCCCTGGGCTGCTCTTCCCAGCAAAATGATTTCAAGAATCATTTAAATTCCCAACTAGCAACAACTGGGCTCACTTCACCCTTAGTATCAACCCAATTTTGCCCTGGGGTCAAGCATAGTCAGGCTGGGTTCAAGAAAGCTTTGGCCCTGATTTGAAGATACACCTTTGCAGGTAGAGAAGAAGGGTGGGTTAGGAAAGGGGCTTTTTAAAACAATACCAGGATCTGGATGGCAGAAGCAGCTTGTAGTTGGGATTCAGCATAACCACACATGGCCTATCTGCACCTTCTTCTTCTTCACACCTCTATCAGGAAAGGCAGTGCTACTAGATTGTCCAATAGCTGCTAGAAGACTTCTAAGACGGGTTTTTTGTGCTTGGGAAAGACCCTTCAAATTCTTGGCTTTCATTTCCAAACACAAGATGGCTGTTTGGTCACTGCACAGTTGACACCATAGTGATGCCCCAACCTGGCCAGAATAGCAAGGATGGAACAGGAATGAACTACTCTCGTCCAAACCCACCTAATTCACAGTCTGTGGATTTCAGTGTGGTCTGAATCTTCACCATAAACCACCTAGGTAAAAAAAGGACTTCACAAAGGTGGGAGATTTATCCCACTTGCTAACAACAGGGTAATTTAGGTCCTCTACAGGTCATAATCTTCCACCAAATATATAGAGTATTTGAGGTTCTAGCTCAAATTAACAGAAAGTAAAGTGTTTCATGTTACCAAGTCCCTAACGAATACAAGGATTGCAAGCAAAACCAATTTAAATCAGATTAACTCTGGGATATATCCAACTCTTCCATATATTTGTTACACACAACCACAACATTGAGCATCAGGGAGCAGCTTGCTCAGTTAGGAGACCTCACAAAAAAACGCTCCCACCAAGGATGTTTGTATTTGGGAAACAATACAGTTGACAGAACTGTATTTAATTGATTGATATGGAAAGAACTAATAGGGCTGGCTGGCAAGGAACTTCCTGGCTGAGTGCTCAGATTAATAAAAGCTAGGTTCAAGTAATGCTCTGGCATATCTAAAAGCTACGGGCAAAGCATTTCCCTTTTACAGTCTCTCAACCCTAAAATGTACTTGGGGCAGTCTCTTTGCTTTTATAATTTAGGAGGAGCTGTCAACAGGCTTTCAAGTCTCTTTTGGAGGCCAGGAGATTGATTAGCATGGCAATGACGTGGCCAAATCCAATTATTCGGAAGACCCAGCTCTTCCAAATAGAGAGAGAGGGAGAATGAGAATAGAAGAAATTCATACGGAGAACAATAGGCATTATTTTCTCTATGTACAATATGGGATTTGTTACCTTTCTGGTACCAGAATAGAGCTCTATAAGATTCTTGTTATGTCATAGAAACACCCAGCTATTTTAACATTAGATCAGAAATACAGGGTACTTTCACTATTTCTGCAGTAGTTAAGGAATCTTCCTTCACTGGGGTTTCATTCACTTGAGGAATATACAGTATCACCATAATACTAGTGCACTAGAGATGGGCAAGACGTCCTGTTATTTCTTCACAGTAAATTCTAATATTTAAAAAAGTAAAGTAAAAAAGTTTAATTTTGAAATTTGCTCTGAAAATATTTTGTATCCATCAAAGACTGTTCAAATTTGCCTTCATTTTTAATTTCCATTTTTCATTTTATAATTAATATAATACATAGAACAAAATTTTCAAATAAATTATCTACTGTTAAAAGAAAAACAGCTTGAGGCCAAATGGAACAATCTGACCCTTTCTTAGTGATTTATTTACATTTTTTGTAATCAAAGCTAAATACAATTAAAATCAACATGTTCCTGTACAGCAGTCTTGGCATAATACAGTATTAAAAAATCCAACAACCTTCTAATGAGTGTTAAATGTCACTCCTAACAGTTGATATAAAGGCACCAAAGTAGATTGTATTGAATTATTAAATGCAATATGGGTTATTTTTCAAGCATGATGACTCCAGAATCACCAGGGAGTAGCAAGTAACTGTAACTGGAAATCTGACATCTGAAATTATTTTAAATAATTAATAATACCTAGCAATGCTTTACATTTGAGTTTTTATATTGTTTTCATTAAAATTAATCATTGTGGGGGAAAAATGAACATCTGCTAACAACTCTCTATCAGAAAGTGTAGATGTTGACAAGCATCTGTTTCAATCAGCCTGGGAAGGGCCTTTGGTTTTCTATCAGAACTTCATAGTAATAAATAATCCACACCTTCCAGATCAGGCAGGTGAGATTTACTATCTCCCTTCAACAGCAGGATGGGTGACCTTCTCGAAGGAAGCTGCTGTGTTACTGGGCTGTATTTAACTCTGCGTCTTCA
Source organism: Pandion haliaetus (assembly GCA_013401275.1). Taxonomy (NCBI): domain Eukaryota; kingdom Metazoa; phylum Chordata; class Aves; order Accipitriformes; family Pandionidae; genus Pandion; species Pandion haliaetus. The sequence continues at coordinate 127,170 of VYZV01022062.1, read as the reverse complement.
ATGAGTATTTCCACTAAAATTTCTTCTAAAGCTTTGCATGCCTTTGATCTCAGACTACTAGCATGAGCTACTACGTCATTTTTTTGGTAAACTTTTCTTAATTCAAGGTACTATATTTGCTGTTCTTTGATTACAGGGTGCAATCTTTGATGAGAGAGAGATGTGTTTAACATTTCAAGTATCAATTCTCCATAACACCTGTAACAGAAACATCCTTTCTCATATGAAAGCATCAAAAACATTATTTTACCATTCACATCTCCCTACACCAGAAAAGTCCCACTGCCCCTACTCTTGCTATTCTCATGCTGGTTTATACTGCTGTGAAGAACAAACCCCATGTTTGATATGTTCAATTCTCTAGGAGGCCCTTGACCAGTAATTTCCCGGTAATTACCCCAATAATAGAATATGTACATGAGGGACTCGCATACCCTTAGTTTTGCTTCTGGACCAGCTTGCACTAAGCAGCAGTTACATAGAATATTCATACATATCCTGGGGGGAAAAAAAAGACAATATCCAGGTAGGTCTTTTGCTAATATCCCCACTCAAATGCAGTGTACCATTACAGTGCCTTAAGCTGGAAAATAATGAACACGTTGATGCCCCTCGTCCCACCTCTCTGCAGGTCATTGCCTCCTATGACACAGGAGGAAGTATTTTTCTTGGAAATTAAGTATTTCAGTGCATTCTTTGTAATGACGCCATTAGCAGATACTGGTTCACCGCTTTACCTATGCTTGCCTGTGTCCTTGCAATAGGAAGAAGTATTATCTGTTACAACCTTACTGCCACTCTCATTCTCGGTGCTGTATTTTTATAAGATGATTCAGAAGTCACTTCTGAAGATCGCTGATCAAGAAGTCTTTACATGACACAAATATAAAAAAAAACTTTATATGGTAAGATGTTTCAAGTGTCTGGATCCTGTTTTACCTAAGATTTGAGACCAAAGCTATTCAGACCCCCCTGGGAACACCATGAACTATTGCTTTTATTTATCAGCCCAGGAGCTAATCTCACCTGTGGCCAGCCTTCAGCAAGTGCTCTGCATCACATCAACACTTTGGAATTTACTACACCATACTCTTCATGACTTCTAGCAGAATTTTAAAAAATAATAAAAATAAAGGTATAACATGAAACAGGAAAGCCTGAGCTTAAAATTTCATTGCTAGTATTTGCACTAAAACTAGAAATTTCTGGTCAATAAGAACATGATCTCATCTGCTCTGGCAGGGAATAAATCGGTTTATATGCATTTTATCTTAATTGCCATGAATTCTGCATGGATTCATTTATTTTTTACATTGTGGTCTGGGCACATTACTTGCTTCTGAGAACACCATCCCTTCACTTTCTTCAGCTATGGAGGATACAGGGTGATGCAGAGCTACACAAACAGCTTCAGGCTTAGACTCAAGAGCTTGTTAGAGGAATACACAGCTGTACCACCAGCAAGGGAGAAAAAGTTTGTGTTTTGCTTGTCCCTTATTTACATTCATGCTAACGCATTCATATTAAATGCAGTTTGGTTTAAAATAGAAAGCTGCCTTAAGCTCCAACTGGAGCTTTAGAAGAGTTGTAAAGTATCTTGAACACACAGAACAGCAGCATGTTTTGAGTATCTTTGTCTAAAGTGAATGAAACAAATTAGAAATTGTTTCTGTGGTATTAATTACAGAACTATCTGTTCAACATCTTGATGTGTTGGTAAATTCATGTGTAAGTTTTTCATACTGCAAAGAAAATTTACTGTTTTCCACTTCCACCTGTTCAGAAGGAAGCACCATGTGAATTTAGTGAAACACCCCAACTGGAGAAGGCATTTCATTCAGACCGACCTTCTCTTTCTGTTCAGAAAGTTAAAACTTCCCTACGTTAAACAGCAACTGCAGGGCAAAAGGTTTTTATACAACATCAGTCCTATGTCAATTTTTGGTACAGATCTACAATCAACAGAAGCAAAAGGTTATGAACTGTGTATCATGGAAAACCATTCCTTGGAGGACTGACCTTTGCATGAGACGCTGGCATTACCAAAAAGCACATCTTCTCAACTATGGGAGAAACAGACTACATCTCACGACAAAATTCCCGTTACCAAAAAGAAAAACATAAACCCAACCCTGTCCATCACACCCTACCTTTCTGCATCCCTATTCTCCATCTCCTTAAGTGGTCATAAATACTGTTGTGCTGACACAGCATTTGCTTTTAGATCTTAATTTATGAGTGCTGAAGTGCGGCAAGACAATTATAAAAGTGTGAGAGACTGAATTGGCCTCTGGAGTCATTTGTATCAGAGATTGCTTGCTGTGAGAGTCTGAACTGTGAACTGTTTCCATTTGTCTCTGGGATGGCTTGTTAAGCAGGATACTCCTCTGGCTGATAAGGCCATTGAGGCATCCAAGGGAGGAGACCGCGCTGGAGCCAGCAAACCATGCAAGAATGGGGAGACTACCATTGTCTAGAGTCTTTGATATCACTACTGGTTTTCTGGTGTTGATCACGTGAAGGTCACGTGATAGATGAAACCTGCAGTGCATGAACAGTACATATGTGCATGTATCGGACTATGCCCTATAAAAACCGTGGAGATGATCCATGGGGTGCACCCCATCACCAAAGAATTGAAGACTGAGGACCAACAAGACGCCACTGGATCCATGGTGGTTACTATCCTTGCAACTCTATCCCAACTGCTTGCTTGATTTCTGCCTTTTTCTTCCATTCTATCCTATCGCTACGCTACTATTTTCTACATTTGACACTTTTGATAATAAACACTCTTTTAGGTATACGGCATTCGACCTCATTTGTGTCTTAATCTCACTCTTGGGATCATATCAAAACCTTCCCCGACATTGGATCAGGACAAAAAGCAGGCAGAGCTTGTTGAGAGATTCCCAGAGCACTTTTTTAAGCTGCCCTTAAGAGAAAGCTGCTGCAGGTCAGTCCCCTCAAATCGACTGTCTCTTCCAAAATGTCCCAGCTCTATCAACAACCCAAAAGGAGTTACAGACATACGGCCAGACTGCCTTCTAGGTGAGGAAATACAAGCCTTTTCAGGTGGAAAAAAGTGCAGCAGGTTACCAGAGAGGCTGTGCTCCATCCTCAGAGGTTCCCAGGACCCAACTGGATGAAGCCCTGAGCAGTTCTGGTCTGACTCCAGAACTGCCCTGCTTTGAAGATCTTGGACCAGAGACCTCCCAAGGTCCCTTCTGCCCTGGATTATCCTATGGGTGATCATTTTTGCTATTTCATTTGGATGGATTTTTTTTTAATTCTTGTCGTGGTTTCAGGTCAGCTCAGTCGGTAACAAAGCACCACGAAGCCGCTCACTCACTCCCCACCCCCTCGCCTGGCCACATTGGGATGAGGAGGAAAAAAAAA
>VYZV01022062.1:111485-123214 GCA_013401275.1 Pandion haliaetus | reverse complement strand
GGTCCGACATTTTGGCACGCGGGTCCGACATTTTGGGGCAGCGAATTCTTCCAGCAACTTCTTAAAGGGGCCGCCTCTGCAGCCCCCCTCCCCTGCCACCGAGGAAAACCGCGCCACACAAACCCATAACAATTCTAAATAAATTTCAAGGTTAGTGTCTGTTTAATCTTTAGCATGGGAAGACTGCACTCGATGTGCAGAGAAAAGTCAACATGGCAGATGGGAAAGGAGAGAGTAAAGCAGTTCAGGGAACCGGAATGGGTTACATACATGCTAGGTAATGAAGCCATCAACCCTTCTCCTTGCACAGCCTCAAAAGCTTTGGTACCTGAATCCTGGATTAAGTTACCTGGGAAATCAGGAGACGCTGTAAGATGTTCCCCATATACTGACTAGCAGCACTTTTACAGCATATCACACTGCAACACCTTCCTTCTCCTCTAATTCCTTTGCAAATCATTGATACTCTCCGATTTTAATACTTACAATTTTTTCGTTTAGTTATCCATGACAGAGCATAAGCATTTTAATCAGCAAGCACATTGTCATGAGAAAACATTCTCTTTCTGAATAACAAGGGCTAAGTAGGAATTTCTTGTTTCAATAAGTATGTATCCAATACATACAATCTTCATCCAAAACTCTAACTCAAAAAAACTCAAACACTCTTTATTAGTATCGTATTTGCATCTATGCAGAGAATCCTATGATACCCAGTAAAGGAGATCTAAACATTTTCCCAGGAAAATGTACTTTCAGGTCAGGAATGAAACCAATCTGCTCTCAAGAAGCAATGCCCCCAGCTGTGCTTGCCCGAAAACAGTGGAGATGGCTATGCATCAAGTTGCTCCATGCAAAATTTCCAGGGAAAATGTGCTACATTCCTTAAAACATACAGAACTAATATAGACTTAAAGATGACCTTGTGTTCAACATGACCAGAGCAACCCACCCACCCTTGCAAACCTTGATTTGGCAGTCCTGGTTGGCATTAAAGCTACCTGTGTTTACTCCAATGTTTTGGGTTTGTGTGGTGGGATTTTTGGTAGTGGGGGAGGGGCTACAGGGGTGGCTCCTGTGAGAAGCTGCTAGAAGCTTCCCCAGCTCCAAGTCAGACCCAAGGTTGGCCAAGACCAACCCAACCAGCGACAGTGGGAGAACATATTTAAGAAGGGAAAACCTGCAGCAGAGAGGGGAGTGGGATGCAAGAGAAACACCTATGCGGACACCAAGGCCAGTGAAGAAGGAGGGGGAGGAGGTGCTCCGGGCGCCAGAGCAGGGATTCCCCTGCAGTCCATGGTGAAGACCATGGTGAGGCAGGCTGTCCTCCTGCAGCCCATGGAGGTCCATGGTAGAACAGATATCCACGCTGGAGCAGGTGGATGCCTGAAGGAGGCTGTGACCCCGTGGGAAGCCCACGCTGGAACATTGTGCTCCTGAAGGACTGCAGCCCATGGAAAGGACCCAGGCTGGAGTAGTTCGTGAAGGACTGCAGCCCATGTGAGGGACCCAACTCTGGAGAAGTTCATGGAGGACTGTTTCCCGTGGGAGGGACCCCACGATGGAGCAGGGGAAGAGTGAGGAGTCCTCCCCCTGAGGAAGAAGGAGCGACAGAGACAACTTGTGATAAACTGACTGCAACATCCATCCCCTGTCCCCCTGCACCACTGGTGGGGAAGATGTAGAGAATTTGGGAGTGAAGCTGTGCCCAGGAAAAAAGGAGGGGTGGGAGGATGCTGTTTTACTATTTGTTTTTACTTCTCATTATCCTTGTTTTGATTTGACTGGTAGTAAATTAAATTGATTTTGTTTCTTCCCCAAGTTGAACCTGTCTTTTGCCCATGACCCTAAGTGGAGAGTGATCCCTCCCAGTCCTTGTCTCGACCCATGAGCTTTTCTTTATATTTCTCCTCATCCCACCGTGGCTGGGGGGGAGGAGTGAGCGAGCAGCCACCTGGTCCTTTGTCACCAGCTGGGCTGAAACCATGACACCCAGTATCACTCCAAACAAGTAGAAATGCAACTTTCAGGTCTCCTGAGCAGCACATTTTATGATACATCATAATCACAGGAACACCTGCACTAAATAACTCTGTATTTATTCAAACCCACAACATAGATAATTTCTCATTATTCACCTGCGATTCCCCAGGCCCTGCAGTTTCACTGCGGGCCAGGATGCAACAACCGTGGGGAAACAGCATTGGGCTGGCTTTTCTTGCTGAAACTCTAGATCTTTAAGACTTTAGTTATATATTCATGTCATTTATTCCAGATTTTTAACATTTGCTCATCAGAAATGCTACAGAGTCCCAAAGGAACAAGTGTGAGTATCCTATGTGGCTCCATCCCTATGAAAGACATTAGCATTGAATGTAACAGCTATTAGGATCATGACGAATGGGAGAGAAGATGAGAATTATTACTATGGGATGACTTAGTTACACCTATATTATGGACTGATAAAATGAAAACAAAAACCAGGGAGAGTATGTTTGTTGCTGGGAGCTGGATGAATATAGTAACGCTTAATTTCACTGATTAAAACAAGTTACAGCAAAAAAATGTTGCAAATGAACTGCTCCATGAGGAAACGTTCTTTAAATAACCTGGGAACCAGCCAGGTTGCAATTCAACAGAATCCACATGTATTGGTAAAATACTTTACTGCCAAGAAAATGTAGCAGTATTTACATGGCAAAAACTGTTTTCTTGTAAACAGCTCCTACGGTTAGCTGGAGAGGAAATACTAAAAAAAGAAAGCCTAAAATAATTTGTACTATGCAGTAAATCTCTGCAACAGACTCCGCAACGTAATTGCAATACAGCTAATGATAACTTTATGAGCCAAAAAAAAAAATTCCAAAGCCTATAATACATCCAGCTACAAATATAGAGCGCTCTGCTATTTTTATGTATAATTTATAGCAGAAAACACTATATAAAAACCTGCACCTGAGAGGGAGAGGAGATACAATGAAAGTAGTTACTTGCACACCTCGCTCCTCCTTGCTTTAGAGAGGTAGTGTTAAATTTTGGTAAAGCTGGGACTTTGGAAATTTAGTTTCAGGATAAATTCTGGTTTGGTTTTGGAGAACATAAATGTGCTCATCCTATCTTATCTTTCCCTCAGATCCCATCACTGCTTCAATAAAACATAACAATGTACTAAATTATCAGGAAATAAAATGGAAAAAGGAACAAAGATGGAGGAGGTTGAGGCAATTAAGTTTAGGTAATAAGCACTAATCATAAACACTAAACTATTGAGCACACTGTTTTTAAATTGCATCTCGTAAGTAAAGTTATTAATTTTAAAATTATTACATCATGTCTCATTTCCCAGCTTTTCATACTTCTATGCTGTAGGAGAGTATCAGAAGGGGTATTGGACTACTGCTCCTGTCATCTACCGCTATACTCTTGGAGAGTATGAGACACCTCACCCTACCTGAATGCATCAAAAATAATCATGCTTGTAATACGAGATAGCTATATTCTTCATGCTCAATAGCCAAACAACATTTATACACATGCTGGAAAAGCACAGAAATAACAAAGAGTACATTATCTAAATCCTGCAGGCTCTCTCTTTGGGGCAACTCAGGCCAATACAGAATAATGATGCTACCTCCTTGTCTTCCTTGAAATCTCTCTTTAAAATGCTTCCCACTGGCTAAAATTAGGGCTGGACGTGGCAAGACCCCTGCCTCCGTGTTGCAGAAAACTGTTTTCATCCCTCTGCTGCTCCCAGTCATATGTGTAGATCAAAAGTTTTCTCTTTTTTGCTCCTGAGTTGTGCCACTTGGGTTTTGCTTCTGCTGGGGACAGGAGCCTGGCAGGTAGAAGCACAGGGCAAGCAGCGAGACTTGGGCTCTCCGCAAATTAGAGCAAATTACCAATATCAGCAACAACAGTTCAGGGTTGGTTTTTTTATAATCCAGACACTGCCTGGCAAACTATAATTGGAACTGGGGAAAAAGGCAATTCCCTTTATTTTAATCTCTCTCCACTAATTACATGCCTTTATTCCAAAAGCACACTGTTTTGCACATGCTGACTTTGGGAAGGTAAATCAGGACTGAAATCTAATACTAGATCACTGGTATAAATACCTTCATTAAAACCAGAGCATAAAGACAGATATTCTTTGCTATCATTTCCAAAAATTAGACTTTATACAAATGACCCTGGGCAGCAAAGCTAACATGTCTACCTCCTCAGTCCTGCACCTGCCTCTACTTTGGGCTGAAAATTTAATATAACGGTAACTCTCCCAAACTTGCACTTGTTAAACTGCAGGCTATGGAGGTTCACCCCATTCTGCAACAGAAGAGAGATCTAGACTAAAGGTTCGTTGGTCTTTAACCAAAATTATCAGATCAGACCTAACCAATCTCTACCTCCTAATCCCCAGTAAAAGCTCTGGGAAGCACATTAAAATTGCACACAGAACCATCATGCATCTTAATTTGAGAAGCAAGGAGTTTTTGAAAGACTTGTTAGGGGGGTTATTTGTAACAAAAAATGCATTTACTGAAACCTTTTGGCAGTCAGAAAGTCCTGGGTGTTGAAGGGATGCGTTTAGACCTTCAATTTACTTTTTTCTTCATCAGGTATATACGGATGCAATCAAACTCCTTTCTTGTCCAAGAGGAAAATGGACAAGGAGGAATGGAAAGGATATCACTCTCCTCCTCTGCTATTCTGAAGGAAAAAATAAGCCCACTGGGTGTGGGGGGGAAGTGAGTGAGCGGCTGCGTGGTGCTTAGTTGCTGGCTGGGGTTAAACCACGACAAGCAGAAAAGGTACCGTGTCCATGGGAAAATGTGGAGGGGATTTCCACACTATTCAGCCCAAATTTCCTCCCAGGCTCTCCCATGCAGGCTCAACCCCACAATGCCAACGCAACGTATCTGTGCTCTGTACTAGCTTCAACATTTACAGCAGGACTACTCATACACATGCATATAAATTTATATAGATTTATTTAAACAACTTTTTGGGTGTGAATCTCATTTTCTCAGTAGTTCATTTCAAATTCCAGCTGGTTTTCATTCAAAATGAGAAAGTTTTGAAAAGTGGCTGAAATTCCAGGATGAGCAAAGACACCTACTCACCAGGAAAAACCACCCAGCCCCAACCCTCATCCCATGCCCTTCTTCTATTTCCCAGATAACAGTGATGAAATACGACAGCCCGTTAAGCCAAAAGCGTGAGCATCCTTCCCTGTGTGCTACAACAATCCCGCAGCGCGGGTTGATCCGGTATCCTGAAAATGAGAAATGGCAGAGAGAGGGGAGGGGGTGCAAAAGCGATGAGAAAATATGGCCAAGCCAAGGATGCAGCAGCAGCAGCATATCGGGGAGTTAACAAAAGCAATTGGAAAAGACAATTGACTTGATCTTATTTATTTATTTGCTGCAGGTTTCTCTGCATAGCCTGCAAAAAGCTGTCACATGCTGACGTGAACAGTTTTTCTACAGGACTGAGTGTTTCCCCAGGATCTGCTTTTTCCCTTTTCTCATTCTGAACTAACCTGTGATCATCTAAATTCTTTTTTAAAGTACAGGCAACCTATACAAGCACTTTGCCCAGATGCAAGTAATTCCCCAAAGGAAAACGTGGATCTTCAAAATTCAGTATTTACCAATCCAGCATTTTACCCTTGGCAAATAACTTCTTGCAAATGTAGTATGGATTGATATCACTTCAAAATAGGAGATCTCAGCAAATAGGCCTTATAGCCAGAATCGATGTAGTATGGAAAAAAGACTGATATCAAAATGTGTTGTCTGTTCTGTATATAAAACACAGAGCTAATACACCTAATAATAGAAGTAGGTTTGAAAATATATTAATATTCTGGTAATTTTACATCTTCTTGAATAGCGACCGAATTATTTAGGCAGAAATCATCTGAAGGGTAATATATACACATTCAGGAAACTAAGCTGAAAAGTGGTTTATTTTCTATAAAGGCTCAAAAAGGGCCAAGGTGACTGTTTAGCAACCTCCAACACAATGTCGTGGTGCCAACAGTCCTCGTTTTTGTGAGAGCAGGCAAGCACCAATAACTAAATGTCCGAGCGCAATAACCACTCAGTTTAGCACATCAGCTCTATTGAGCTCCAGCCTTACATCTCCACTTGGGCTCCACAGCATCCCCAGCCCAGCAGATACAGGTTCAATTAAGTAACATTGAATAGCTCTAAGAATAAAAGCCTTTCTCCTCCAAGACACCAAGAAGTTTCTGTGTTCCTAGTATTTATTAAAAGCCAAATTTAACATACAAAGGAAGATAGACAGATAAACGGGTTCATTCCTATATACTCCACTGCAGTAGCACAACACTAACCACTTCCTAGTGCATACTTATATATGTTAAATATTTCATACACAAAAAAACCCAATACACGCTGCTTCTACAAGCACAGGATAAAAAGCAAAAGTATCAGTTACTGAAAATAAAAATGCATTCTGTTGTTATGGCAACTAAACTTTTTAACAACATTAAGGAAATGATAGCCCATCAAGAGCTGCACCTTGTTGTTATAGCAACAAAAATGTTCAAAGTAATTGCTTTTAAAGATTTCTCCTTTCCTTTGCATTTTTATAAACACCCCAATATAATAATACGCTCTTATTAAAAGGACAGAATATTTTGTCTTTTTGCAAAACAAGCAACATTTGTAGTGATTTAATGAAACAATTACTTTTGGTACTCACTTGTGGGCTAGGTTGTGAACTGTGGATCACAAGAAAAGGGGATGCTTGTTGCGCTAACTCCAAACCACTGCTGTAAGACTCGTAACTAATTATGATTTTGAGATTGTAAAAAGTTTGATGCTGGGAGCAACATTTTTGATGGAGAACAATGTTATAATGAGTATTTTGCTTTACTAAATGCAGCCTCGATCCAAGATGCACTGTGCAATTTGTATAATACCAGTAATTTTCACACAGTGTTTAGAAACAGCAGGTTTTGCCAGATTTTGAGAACCAGGAAAGTAGTAAACAAGAAATGTTTTTAAGAGCCAGGATGTAATGGATCAAGGAAAATGCCTTCTCTAGGTATTTCTTTTGTTGAGCTTTAACTGGTGATGACAACAGTACTTCTCAATCCCAATTAAATCTTAGCATACTGCATAAACATAATTCAGTACCGGCAGCAGCAAACTTTATGCCAGCACATAGCAGTACTGTGTTGAATGGACTGAGAATATACCACCTTTATTATGGTAAAATTAGGACAGTGAATACATTTTGTCCAGGTGTGTGTGTGCAGAAGATATATATAAATGTAGTGATTTTGTAAAAATACAGAACCCTAAAAGAAAGTGTCCAAACCACTGAAATATTGCATCGTAAAGAATATAATAGTGCCTGAAAGTCCTATGTATTCTGGTTTTAAAAACTGCACAAAATAACCTTTCCTCACTTGGTAGCATAATCCTATCAAGTAACAATTACCTTTTAATCCAAGATTATGGAATAATCAGAAATACAAATAAACATGGCAGTCCATCTGATATAGATGAGTAAGAAAACGGAACAGCAGAAATTTATCACTGGAACTGGGTAACACATACGAATGAAGCATTTACTGTCCCGACTGAGAGAACACTGCTAATGATGCCTGCCAAGGACCAGCCCCCAAGAGTTCTAGCATCTTTGCAACATCACTTTCTCCTTCCCAAAAATTCACCTCAATCCATATTAAAAGTTTATTCTTAACTAGAAAAGTTTCCAGGATGTGGATGTCAGCCTGCTGCCTGCTTTGGGGTACAGGGTTTTCTTTTACGAACAGTTCTGAAATAAGGAAGGTTTTACATGTATTTTTTTCTTCTTTTTTTTGTTTTCCAAATACAGTTCTTCTAATGCATTTTCATGTCTTCATTTGTATCTAAGCATTAGCATACTCCACAAAACTGCCCGTGTGCCTGTCTGTATGCGAGAACAAAACAAGGCCATTTAACTTCATGAGCTGATAGATAATTTTAAAATTAGCACAACTGCCTCTAGCTCTTTGAAATGTAAATTCTTTTTTTGGTCTCTTTTTCAAAGGAATCCCAGCAAGCAGGCACAGGGCCTCCCTCTGTCCCTCACGAATATCCAGTGACCGTTTGGCCAATTTTGTTCAGATATGATGGGGGTGTAATTAAACTATCCTCACAAGCAATTAATCACACAAGCCTTCTGCCAACAGGTGACTGGGTTTGAAGAGGAGATCGCAGGATATTTTGAGCACCAGAAAGTAGCTCAAACATTATTAGAGACTCTGTGAAAGCCCCTAAATGCCCCAAGTAGGAGAAAAACTTCAGTCTGAATATATGCTTTCCTAGACATATGTTTTCCTAGTACAATCAGGGGAAAACCAGGCAGCGTGGCTTCAAGCTTGCAAAAATAACATTAATTTTTGTGATGCTCTGAAAAAAAGCCACTCTGTTAGGTGGCAGCAGGGACAAAAGCCACATGGACTTTGCTTCCCGTAAGTGAGAAACAAGAATACCTGCATCTGTGAAAAGGTACAGGACAGATGTTAATCCTGACAGTCAGGGGAGCGCTTTCATCCTAAACACGAAGCAAATGAGATTTGGTTTTCCACCCGGTTTCCCTAGCAACTGCGTTGTCTCTTCCGAGTGATAAACCGGGGATTGTGCAATATTACCTAATGAACAAACCTCTGGCATTCATACAGGAGTTATCTGCCAGCATGAAGCCGCTGCCAAAGCAGACCCGGCAACTGCTGCAAGGTCTGTATGGTCCTCCACAGGATGGGGACCTTAGCTTTCAGTAGGTGACATCCCTCAGAGAAAGCTGTTTTGTTGCTGCACATGGCTACCTGTGCTGGCTTGGATGCTGAACAGAAGGGCAGGAGATACCCGCGCGGGCACAGACCGGGAAGCAGCACTGAACCGGCAGCTACAAACCTCTTTATAATTACATATGCTTCAGATGGTTTACTCTGCCTCAGGGGCACGTTAACAAGTATTTATTACATACCAAATACCCCCTCCTAAGACAGATTTAGAGATGACCACCCTGAAGTCTTTCGTGTGCATCTCTCTTGCTTTTCTACCCACTCCCAGCCACCTCCATCTGATGCACACCGAACACACTGATGCAAGGCTAAAACTTTTGTACCAGCAGAGGGTTCCCTGTTCTGCACTGCATCTCTCCAAGGGCCTTGTGAACTCTTTGCAAGGGCCACCCCATTATTTCTGTTGCAGCCGATTACGTTCAGCTGATGAGAACTGCTACTGACACATTTCCTTCTTCTTTATAAAACTGCATTAAAAACTAACACAACCAACAAAACCAACTGTTACTCACCTCAAAGAACATTAACAAATCTGTCTTTACAGGTTACAAGTGCTAGCAGCATTCACTGGCCTTTAATTTTAAAGGTTTGAGAAAACCCAGGACAGCAGTAATGCCCTTCTGATGACTTACTGCTACAGTGTCACTTCCACCAAGGGTACTCTACACATGTTTAAACCCCAAAATTTCAAGAACTCCTTGAGGTGGGACCTTTTTTAAAATTTATTTTGCAATATCCAAAGTGTTCATTTTCATATGTTTAAAAGGCTCAGAGGCAAATACATGTTGATTTTACAGTTTGGGCATTTAATTTTCTCTTTACTCCTCCAAAGTAAAAATTTCACCATATATGAAAAAGGAGGCCATTCGCATTAAAAGCGCATGATGTATATTTTAAAGCAATTGAGAACACTTGCATTTAGATCATCAAATGCTGTGACAGGAGGGAAGCCCTTCCTGAGACTTAACTTACAGCAGTTAAGAGATTTTATTGGGATTCAATTACTCTTTACTACATTCAATTTTGGTCTGGGCCATCTCCTGGAAGACCTGTGTATTCTCGGCTCCTGTCATTCATTCTTCAAGCAGAGGACCTTGAAACACTTCAGGTACACTAGAAAATATTAGAAAGTATTGCTAGATGGGAAAGGGAAAACAAGAACTTTAGTATGCCAGAGTGGGGAAATGTGGCTATAGGTCCTTATCACAGTTTGTAACACAATGGTCAAGTCCAAGCCGCACTGGATGCTGTTTGAGAGTACCGGAAGACACAGCAATTTACATTGAATAAACTCATAGTGGTTTGCTGAAATGGTTAAAGAAACAGAGCCTAAACACTATGAGAAACCAGCTTGCTGTCATTTGCTATGAAATTAAAGATTACCTATGGGTGAAATATATAGCACAAAGGGGTTTTTTAAACTTATTTTAAAAACCAACTTCGTGATCCCACTTAAGAGATAGCTCCAAGATACTACTTACAGGTGAAGATCAAGTAGAGTATATATGATTGCATTTTGTACAAAATTGCTTTCAGCAGATCCTAGTAAACTCAATAAGCAGAATTAGCTCAGCTGGCTTAACAACACAGCAACCGAAAGCATCCCTGGGTGCTTAGTATGTCTTGGGTGAACTGAGTGGCAGCAAGTCCCTGAGACAATCCACCATCACTTTATCTGGTTACCTGAAGGAAGTCCAGGACGAAAGCACATTGGAGAGGCACACGTAGAATACCCTTGCAAACATAATGCCAATCCTGTTAGTAGGTTTACCTTACACATAGGATGACCAACTTTTTGCCAGATGGAGAAGGAAATGGTGAAATAATCTGATGCGATGCCATAATAAAACACAATTCTCTCCATCCTTACCTCTCTGACAATAACTGCTAGACTGATCATTGAAGAAGGAGAATGTAAGAGCTTCCTCTTCTAAAATACTTTCTATAGCAGTTTGGTACTAATATCTTGTAGATACTAAAATAATTGATTGAATAAAAAAACCCAACCAAACTCTCTGTGTTCCTTTCATCACTGCTGCCATACAGTTTCCAGGGATGCAGGGAGAATGACACAGGCTTTAGCATTTATCAGGGACATGACCTCATTCTTAGAAAACAAAATAAACCACAAAAAACCCCACGATTTATTTGTTCAAATAAAGATATACTGTATCTGAATATAGTCCATGCTATACTTTTACTGATTTACTAATATACTTCAAAAGCGGACACTGTCCTTGTCCAAGGGCAAAAAGCCCTCCTTTATTGGACTTCCTTGTCCTTCAGATGCTATCCTCTTATCCCCTTAATTAATATCTTTTTTTTTTTTTAAAGTTTCAGAAGTGAAGAAATACAATCAGGACTGACCTAATTTGCTGTGAATTTAAGAAATCTAAATAAGATCAGGAGCTGCCCAAGCCCCACCTTATCCTCCGTGACTCTGCTTGGTGACATGGTGAACCTGCAATTTTCATCATTATGGAAACAGACACTGTAAATCTGGCTCAAAAGTACTGTCTAAATTTATGATAGATAATACCTGTAAAGATGACCAGAATATGCCTTTGACACTGTCTCTCACAACATACACCTTGAGAAGCTGGCAGCACATGGCTTAGACAAGTGTACTCTTTGGTTGGGTAAAAAACTGGCTGGCTGGACGAGCCCAGTGGGTTGTGGTGAATGGAGTTAAATCCAGTTGGCAGTGGGTCACAAGTGGTGTTCCCCAGGGCTCAGTACTGGGGCCAGCTCTCTTTAATATCTTTATCAATGATCTGGACGAGGGGATTGAGTGCACCCTCAGTAAGTTTGCAGATGACACCAAGTTGGGAGGGAGGCTTGATATGCTGGAGGGTAGGAAGGCTCTGCAGAGCGATCTGGACAGGCTGGATCCTTGGGCCAAGTG
>VYZV01022062.1:66054-92172 GCA_013401275.1 Pandion haliaetus | reverse complement strand
TTTTTTTTTTTTCATAAGTTATAACCAGTTAAATTTTAGAGAGAAAGCAGGAATGGTTAGGGAATTCATTTAGGTATGCAGGAGAAAAGGGCTGGTCTCCATGTCTTGCTAGAAAATTTACCTTGTACAAGCAAAGGCCTTTCCATATGTGCAGTATGCCCATCATAAATCCTACCTACAACATGAGATAGCTCAGTCCATCACACAGAGTAAGACTGTTTACCTAGCACATCCTCCACTTAACAAATTCTCTTTTTCCTTAAAGGGGAGCTCCTGGAGTTTGCGTTGAAATGGGGTTCTCCTGTTCTATTTTAGAAGAATAAACTCAAAATAATGCATTTCTATTCCATTTACTCTGAGTGACACTGAAAAACTTAAAAGCTTGCATTTTAGAAGCAAAAATAAGCTTGGCTTCATAAAATGAAGGTTGGCTTCCCAGCTATTTGTATCCTGTGAGTGATGGGCTGTTTGCTTGCATTTCACTGAGGCTGCCTTTTCAAACAGCAGCAAGCTTGATTTGGAGAAATCTGTGATGTGTAGTAATGCGTATGTTCCCCTCCAAGCTTTTCTCACCTCTGGGTCATTTCTACCACCGCTAGATGTGGATTCTCAAGTGCCTAATACATGGCAACGCATATTACCTCTTCTCTCTCTGGTGCGGGACTTAAGAGGGTTTCTGCCTTCCCTTTGCCAGTCTGTTTTCACAGTTTGGAAAAACTTCACACTGTTAAATCACCTTTCATAGAATCATAGAATCATTTAGGTTGGAAAATACCTTTAAGATCGAGTCCAACCATCAACCATGCCCACTAAACCATGCCCTGAAGTGCCTTGTCTGCATGCTTTTTGAATACCTCCAGGGATGATGACTCCACTACTTCCCTGGGCAGCCTGTTCTGACGCCTAACAACCCTTTCAGTAAAGAAATTCTTCCTAATATCCAATCTAAACCTCCCCTGCCAAAACTTGAGGCCATTTCCTCTTGTCCTATCACCAGCCACCTGACAGAAGAGACCAGCACCCACCTCACTACAACCTCCTTTCAGGTAGCTGTAGAGAGCGATAAGGTCTCCCCTCAGCCTCCTTTTCTCCAGGCTAAACAACCCCAGTTCCCTCAGCCGCTCTTCATAAGACATGTGCTCCAGGCCCCTCACCAGCTTCGTTGCCCTTCTCTGGACACGCTCCAGCACCTCAATGTGTTTCCTGTAGTGAAGGGCCCAAAACTGAACACAGTACTCGAGGTGCAGCCTCACCAGTGCCGAGTACAGGGGGACGATCGATCGATCTCTCCATCTTCCTGGTGGTGTTGTCTAAAGACTTCAATTGTGATTTCCAGACTGAAGCCGGGCAGGTACACAGAGCCACCTACTTGCCATGACTCACTGCAAAGACCACCACAGGCAAACAACTGGAGATGCCTTGGTTTTTACATCTTGACCTGCTTTTTCAAACACTTCAATCATCAGCATTGTTACCAAGGTCCTGGCCCCTATATAATCTATTACCCCTGATAATTAGAAAGGGGAGCAGTATGTGCAAAATACAAAATTCCCTTTCAGAACAATGTGTTATGAAGCGCAAGACTTTTCCTACATGAAAAATGTTATTGCCACTTTAACGTTGAAGGATGTCCCCCTTCAACACTTGGAAACCTCATCCTGATGTAGCATGAAATGGACCCTGACAAAACTCCCAGCTGCATCTGCTCTGGAGTCCTGTGAGGTACCCCCCGAAACAAACAAAAATAGCAATTTGGGTCAAGGAGTCTTCCTCCTACACTACAAAATAACCCACTCCTATTCCAACTAGAGCAGACATCTGTGCATGCAGCAGAGTCTCTCCATCCAGATGTACGCTGCCTTTCAGCGCATGCCATGACTTCTCGATTAAACCCTCAGCTAAGGTGGCAGGTAGTAAAATGGGCACAAAATACACAGAAACTTCAACTACAGCCTTTCCCCGTGCATGTTCATAAATAAAACCAGCTGAGCTTGGGGGTTATGCTGTGTCCTGGTTTCTTTCTAGTAGCTGGTATAGTGCTGTGTTTTGGATTTATTATGACAATAATGTTGATAACACACTGATGTTTTCAGTTGTTGCTAAGTAAAGTGAAGGATTTTTCAGCTTCTCATGCCCAGCCAGCAAGAAGGCTGGAGGGGCACAAGTAGTTGGGAGGGGACACAGCGAGGACAGCTAGCCCGAACTGGCCAACAGGGTATTCCATACCATGTGATGTCATGCCCAGTATATAAACTCAGGGGAGTTGGCCTGGGGGGGATCGCTGCTCTGGAACTAACTGAGTATCAGTTGGTAGGTGGTGAGCAACTGCATTGTGCGTCACTTGTTTTGTATATTCCAATCCTTTTATTATTAGTATTGTCATTTTATTATTGTTATTATCAGTATTACTTTCTTCCTTTCTGTTCTATTAACTGTTATTATCTCAACCCACAAGTTTTACTTTTTTTTTTTCCCAATTCTCTCCCCAATCCCACTGCGGGGGGGGGGGGAAGTGAGCAAGCAGCTCTGTGGTGCTTAGCTGCTGGCTGGGGTTAAACCACAACATGCTGCCATACACTTTCCCCTCAACCCAAAGAATTAACGTACAAATTAAGGTAGTTTACCTTCATTCCATGGCTCATAATTTATACAATCCATTATTTCTTGTGCTCCTCATAAAGCCATACAAATCACAAATCAGGTATACAATAAACAATAAATGAGAGGATTTCTGAAAGATTTGATATCTTGGAGCTTGGCCCATGAAGTGACTGAGTAGAAACAGGAAAGTAAGCATTTTCTGCAACACATTTAGAAAATAGATCTTTAATGAAAAAGATTATATCATAGAGTTTTAGTAACTTAATTTTTTTTATTTTATTGGGGTTTTTTGTTTATTTTGAACTTCCTAAGCTGTGGATTTACTCCCCACTGTTCTTTCTGCAAAACTAATAACAACAGAAAAGTGTCATACAGTAGCAGTAGAGCAGTGAGGAGCCACAAGAGCAAAATTACTGGAATTAATCAAAAAATAAGCCATCTGCTATTATAACACAAGTGTGCAAAAGAGTGGTTATAATTCAATAACCTTACTAAGGAAAAAACTGGAAAACCAAGTTGCACAACACCTAAGCAGTAAATATGCAGGGGTTTGAAGTAGTAACTGGGTACAGTTTGGGGTTTTGGGGGAGTGCACCAGCCTATTCAGCACTCAGCTTATCACCTGGATGGAGAAATGCCTGCATTTGTAATTCCCTGTTTCCTCTGGGAGACCTGATCCAAAAAAAAAAAAAAAACCAAAACCCAAAGCTCCTGAGAATTGCAGTGCAGTAGCACAGGAGGGAATTGCAGGGTATCCCAAAGATGGAGACAAAGATACCTGAGAGATGACACTGAGTCAACGGCAGACTTCTCCATTCCCACTTGCTTTTATTTATTCATCTTCAAATTGAAAATGAGTAATATTATTCTAGGAGTGAGAGATCTCATGTGCATATTGTCGCTGTGCCTACCACCAACAGAAATGATACAGGCTCCCCTCCCACCTGGTTTCCTTCCAGCATAATTGATTCATCTCAGTCAAGAGATAGTATTGGCCTGCACATACCAACCTCATTTATATGTTTGTGCAAAACATAGATATTTTCCATGCACTTATAAAACAGGAGGTTCCAAATACTGAAGAGTTTCCTGTTGAGATACAACCGCTGTCTTACTGGGTGAGAAAAAGCATGTAATCTCATAGCAGGTTCACAGTTTGCTCACGGGCACCAGCAAGTATTTAATTAAACACTAGGGAAATACTTAATTCACAGACTGTGTTTCTAATTAGGATTGGAGACAATGCGAAGGCAGTCAATAGTCTAAAAGAGAAGTCACCAAAATTCCTGCTACAGAAGTGGTGAATCGATAACCTTGGTACCACGGGAGAGCCCCAATGCAGCACTAGCAGATCACAGATACTTCTTGGGTTTAGACCTGTTTTGGTATCACATCATTTTAAGCAAATAAAATAAAAAAGCACAAGACATTAGTTGTGTCTATTTTGCACATGTGAACAACAGAAATCTGGGGTCAACATTTAGCTGATTTGTTCTGCCCACTGAAGGCAGTCAACAATGCAGTGTCACACACCTACTACGTCTGCTGCAGTGCCACATGTCTGAACCCCAATGTCACAGGCTGCAAGCATAACACGCGTGATGCTCTTACAAAGAGGACACAACTGAGGACTACATCACTGAGGGTGTGATGAAGAAAAAAAAAACCCACACACAGAAAGAAAATAAAATCTCAGAATACACCAAAATGATATACATCGCATTTCTGCTCCAGTTGACAGGAGTACGAATGATTGCTGTAGCCATAAACTCTGTGAAATGCCAAAACAGCCTAGAAAACCTCTCTTTCAACAAAAAAAAAAAACATTTTTCAGATTAATCATGCTGAAATTTTGATAGCCAATCCCACAAACATGTCAGTGATCGAGCCACTTCAATTAAAACCTAATTTCATTAGCTCTCAAAGTTTAAGCAAAGAGACAAGTTTCCTTACTGTATTCCCTTCCCTCCTTCAAAAGAAAAGAAGTGTGTGCTAAGGATTGCAATTATAAAAACACCTATTTAATATGCTTACTGAGAGTATCCAAACGAAACCAAATATTAAGTACAGCAGCATACTGTTCCTTTTTCCAAGCCCTACAGATGCATTTAACCCTTCAAACTCCTAACAAAGTCTATGAGATTCCAGCTCCTAAATCTTAGAAACTATTCTGATATCCGATGGATTTTGGCTGTTCTTTTACAAAAATGAATTAATATTGAAAAAAAGACATCATACAAAGCCATTGGGAAACTTATTAAAAGAGTCTATATCCCTCTTCAATTATCAGATATGTAAGGAACTTCGTTGCAGAGCACGCTCACCCATTTAACCTACATACACCTTGATGCAGGGAAATAATTACCCACTTAACGTATTCATTTCGAATTAGCTTCAAAGAGTGCAATCACTGTAACCAGGACTTAGGAGGGGAGGCAAGACCAGGAGAGGTGGATGAGAGCAGCTGAGCAGGAGACATGGTAAAGGCTGGTACAGGAGCAGGTACATGGAGGAAGCGATGCTGCAGCACAGGACAGTAAAGGAGAAACCACAGCAGCTGGCTTCAGTGCACAAACAGATTTTGGGTTGGGTCCGGGCAAGGCCAAGAGCAATAACCCTGTACTTCACTGATATCAGCTGCTACAGGGAAAGAATCGGTACGAGGAAAGCTGGATGGGAAGGGGAGCTCTGTTGGGCATGGAGATCTGGGGAAAAGCAATGCCAGAGAGGAGCTTCAGTGTCAGCTCATACATAAAGCTTCTGCTCCTCCTCTTTATCAAAGAGGAGAATTGCCACCTACCTACCCAGTTATTTTGCTCTCATCGTATTATAAGTCTGAGAAAGCTATTCAAATGGTGCTGCATCACTGTAAGTTATCCACAAACCTCTTAGCAAAGACAGAGGTAAGAAAGCTCTCATTTCAGGAAGTACGGTACAGTTCCTGTTTGCAAATAAAATGTATTTTCAATTATAATCAATAAGTTATGGAGGCTTCTTTATTTCTATGAATTATTCTCTTTCAGGGCAGGAAATATCGTATTCAGTATTTTTCATATTGCCATCCTTGCTTTAAAAATAAAAAATTGTTTTATGGGAAAAATAGGCTCTTAAAAAATGAGGTATCTGACAACTCTATTTAAAGAATATTCTCATGTATTTTTTTCTATCCCTCCAATAACTTCTAGGCTTCTGACGCTAGAGCACTCCTTTCTTCTGGAGAAATTAAATTATTCCCATCCTGTCACAACCTCAGTATTTGGTGCTAATCTGCTAATCCAGTAATCTCTTACACACCCATTGCTTATATTCTTTTGCTGCCAGACGAGGGCTGAGAAACCTGGAACCAGAGACTGGGTCTTGCCCAAGTGTGTGAGCCTCACCTGTACAGTTCACAAGAATTAGATAACAAGAATATCAAATGGGAAAATGATGGCATACAGTAAATGTTCTAGAAATTCAAAAGCCATCTGGAAATTAATTAAGAATTTATCAGAATAAAATGTTCACCGTGGAGGCATTTGTAACAGCATCTGTAACGCTACTTGCATAAGCTCCATTTTTTTCCATTAGCTTGGGTAATGTACAATTCATGACTCGTACTGGCACCTCATTATCCAATTAAAATTACTCATTTTTAACAAAGAAATAATGTTGGAAAGGGAATGATTAGGTTAATGATTAATTCCGGCTACTCATATATGAAATAGCTTTGCAATTAATTTGGGGAGGTTTGCATGTTTTAAGCTCCTCAGTGTAATTACGACAAGCTGCATCACTGGGTCTTATGGTTCTCCTCTCTAATTAATTTGTTAATATAAGCACGAGAGGAATCACTCCTAGAAAATAAGATGCACTGTCAGAAGTAACACCAAAAAAATATTTTTTTTAAAAAAAGAAAAACAAAACAAAACATTCAGGAATAGTTTACTGACATCTTTTCTATAATCAATGAGAGGGTTTTTTTGCTCTTTCTTTGGCAGCAGATCTGCCACCTACTTCCGTCACACTACCAGAAAGAGTAACACATTGTGTCCGATCAGTTAATTAAGTGGTTTGGTTTAATAATAACATAATCATTCAACTTAAGAACGATCCAGCAAATTATTTCCTAAGTGTTAACCTCTGGAAATTGTATTTTAAGAACAAGGCTGTATTCTTTTAATAAATTCAGCGTGAGACCCTTATGAATCACTTGGAAGGACAGGTGTTGATAACTCAGAGCAAAAAATCTGTGGACATGCTTCTCTGGTTTACCTCACTTATTTTTGTTTAATTCCTTCTTTAAAGCCACTTTCTCTTTCCTGGTGGTAGTATTTTGCACCCTTGGCCAGAATGAGCTGCGACTCCCTCCCCCGCAAACGACTCCCAAGCTTTGCTGTCAAGCCCTGAGTGTGCAACAGGACCCCCCAAACATGTCCCAGAGGCATGCGATAATGTAAAAAGCCTGTTTCCATGGCGCTTGGCACTTCCTGATGAGCCACAAGTGACTATGAAATATTACTTTGGAACCAAACCCATTGGGGACCTAATGAAATTCTTCCTTTTGGTCTGTATTAACAGTATTTATCATTTGTGTCCCACCTATCCTTACACCTTTTTCGAGAGCCATCTCTTGGTAGCACATCCTCCCCTCTCGAAAGGGCATTAATTGCAGGGTACAGGCCAGATTTTGTCTCTCAGCTCATAGGGGAAGGACCAAATGTGCACTGTCACGTGTCTGCCCCGAGGACAGCTCAGGGCTCACCCTTGCTCTGTGGAGAGGTGCAGGAGTGGGAAATGGAGATGGTCAGTGTTTTCCTGGGCTCACTGGTCACCAGGTATTGTCACCTGCAGGTTGGGTTACCGACAATGTGATCTATAGTCCAGCGAATGCTTGAGCACCTTCAAAACCTGAAGATAAAAGACAAGTTTTTGGCCATTTTGAAGGTTTGACATTTGCTCTTGTTGCCCATGAGGACAAGACCAGGGGGGTGGAGGATTTTAATCCTCCTGCAGAGTAGGTGGGAGCATAACTGCAGCAGACATAGACATCTCAGCAAGCTTTTCTGGAGAAAGGTAGGCTGGATGACTCCACAGCACTGCCAAAAATTATTTGACTGCTATGACAAGCTGGAAATCACATATATTTTGCCTGGAGATGCTTTGAAAACAAGGCAGAAGATATTTTGGAGGGCAAAGGTCCCACATCCCAGGTTGGGTTGAAAGTAATGCTCTTTGGTGTGTCCCTCACATCCACTCCTTGAGTATTGGTATGGGTCATAGTCAACAAAGAGGCAGAGGTGTGATGCAGAGCCAACACTCGAGGAGAAGACACATGCCTGCCACGTGACCCCAGAGACACACTGCCACAGCTGCTGCCACATGATCCCGAGAAACTCATTGTGTAGTGGTAAAAAGGGCCGCAAAAACTGTCACTGGAGGACAAATTTTCACAAACAATGCTGGCTGTTTCACAATGTGGCACAAAAGCTCTTGCAAGCAACATAACTGGAGATGTAGGGCCCTGCAACAATTTTTAGCCTACTGGGAGAAAGTCCTGTTACTAGGACATTTTTCACCATTACCAAATCACCATTTGTGTGACTCCCAAGTGCTTAAAGCAAATACGCACCATCTCTAAGGACTTCATGATCTGGCCCATTAGCTTTTTAGTCTCTAGCTTGCTTGTGATGGTCCCTGTCAATTGCTGGTTTGTTCTGCAGAGCCTCTTTGAAGAAACTTCACCATGAATCATCTCCCTTGTCCCATGGGACTCCATACAATTATTCAATGTGTTTTTCTAAGTGTTGTCTATTAACTATAGTGACGTTAACTTTGGAAATAATCTGAACAGTTTTTAATTTCTCTGTTTTACAGTCCAGACAGACCACTTACCATTAATTTCCCCTCACCAAGCACTCACATCTTCTGTCTTGTATTTCATATTAAATACACATGAAAAGCATTAAGTTTGGTAAAAGCTTCTCTATCCCTTACCAAGAAGGCTAATGCCATATTCACTGCAATGTAGGTTACCTAATCAAAGAAACTTGCCATCAGAAAAATGGTACCCAACTGCAAACCTTCCCCTCCACACAAACACGCTGCATTTCCATAATGCAACCTANGGGACAGGGGACGACAACAGTTGTTTTCTAATGCTGCTTAGCACACAGGTACCTTAATTCCTTTTTCCTCTAGTGATCCCTCCCAACATAACGCTTAGATGTGGACCAGGCTCAACAACCAACAAGTGTTTTCCGTCCTTGATAAGCCAACCCGAGGGTGTGAAAACACACATTAGCAGGCTTGCTTCTCCCAGCAGCAATGCATTTCTGACATGTGTTATACTACAGCTTTGACTGCTCAACAAAACCATACTGCAAACAATCCAAGAACTAATTAAATCAAGTCAAAGGCAGAACAGCTACAGTTTACAGGCTTCAGGCTGACGAGAAAGAAGGCTTTACATTAAGGACTAAAATATCCACCACCGCAACTGTTCTTTATCCATACACAAAGTCAAGCTTGCAGGGATTGCAGGTGCATAAACACACGGGGGGAAAAGCAAAGATATTTACTGCCCACCACCCACTGCAGAAGGAAGAGAGGAGCCATGGGGACATCATGCCATGAGCCGCCCGCTCTCTTCTGATTTAGAAATGGTTTGTGGGCTAAAGGCAAATGTCATGTCAGCCAGCCACGGGTTTTACTCAACAACAGCAATCAGCCAGGAATGGGAAAGGCTGATGTGAAGATAGGGGAGATATCACTGTAGAAGTTGCTAACTGACAGTTATATTTACAAAAATGTAACCTGATAGCAGTCAGGTACCGCTGATATTTCTGACATCTGTCATCTATCTTATGCTTTCAGAGCCTGCTTGGTGATGTAAAGCAATATTACTTTTGCATTCACTTTGCATTTGTGATCACAGCTGTCAAACCCACGATGTATGAACACTGCCATTTTTCAGAGGGGCAACCAATTAATTTTATTATGCCAGTTGAGAAGTTTGGACATGGAGTTACAAAGCATTTAATAATCAAAGAAAACAGTGAGTAATATAAATAACAATGTCTTCCCATTCCCCATTACCCTATTCACACGCTTACTAACAAAATAGTCTCCAGACCTCCCTGTGAATTATGCTCATTTTCATTTGGAAAAGCACAAATACTACATTTATCATAAGTGGTGACTGAAACAGACTGACAGGGAGAGCAGTCACCTCCATGCAAGCACCACTAAAAAAACCTTTCCATCAAAAAGAAAAGAGGAGACAGGCTTTTCTCACGCTAATTCTTCCTTTCGTCAACTTCCATTGTTCCTCTTTTTCTTTAACGTTATGGTCATAATAATATCACTTGGCAAAACAGCAGGTAAAAATACAATACAGCCTGCCTATATTCAAGCTACACAATTATATGGCAACCAGCTTGCTCCCTTCAGCTTATTCCAAGAGCTGCTGAGGTGCTCCGTGACGGATGGGACTGCTGGCAAGCTGGCAGGAGGAGGGAGCTGCTGCCTGCTGCTCCCTGCCCATGGGGACTGTCACTTGCTGCTCATAGAGCAGAAGAGGGGAAAAAAGGCAGCACTTGTTGCTCGTGGAGTCTAACATTGCCAGCACCACAAATGAAATGTGCTGTGCAAGTATGATGATAGAATTTAATGTCTTTGCAAATACTACTTCTCTTGAACAAATGCAGGACTGCAAATAAAAACATAATCTCAGCTTGTTATTTCCTGCTGCAAATCTTGATTTATTATTATTGCTCTTCAAAATAACTACTAGAATGGCATAGAGGCAGTAAACCAGTGGTGCATTCAGTTTGCTCTGTGCATTATGCATTTTTTCTCTTGGAATTATTTCCTTACGTGAAAAAAGTGACATTTCCTTCAAGGGTAGTATTCCCATGCCAAAGTTGCCTTTCCATTTTAAAGCCCGTCTTTGACATAAGGGATTCACTCATCCACGCTTGTCCATGGCATTTGTGTGAATGGCACCCAGGAGATATTCGCAAAAAAATATACAGATCAATTTTCCGATTGCACTTCTTTAATTTAAAAAATGTTCACCTGTCACGTAAATGAAATCAGAGAAATGAGAAATCAAAGACCCATCCCCACCCCTGCCTTCCAACAGAATACAAGGCAGGTTTTCCTAAAAATAAGTAGCATGATTGTGAAAGTCTTTTCCAAGACTTTTTCTTTCAGAACAGTGAATTTACAGAGTCAAACTTGGAAAAGTTGGGAAATCCCCACACTGTCAATTATTCTGCAAAAATCATCAGTTCCTTTTATATGCAGATGGAGCAGAACCATCAACTTCAGGACTGCAAGTGGTTTCCATTCCCTGAAGTATTGCACATAAACACTTCAAAATGAAAGCCCGTCCCAGGAGGATACACCTGCAATTTGCAGACTGTGGAAGGGAGAAAGAAAGTTGGGAGCAGTTTTTGAAACTTGTATTAAGTAACAAAAGCTTTATGGGGCTTTCCACCTTCTCATCCATCTCCTTTACAACATGAAACATAACTTACCTCTGTTATTTGATATGTAAGATAACAAAAGGAACACATATCTGTATTTTGACTGCTTTGGGTTTTGGTACTCATCATAGTAGAAGGGATTATACAACATTTCATTTTCTATTATGTGAAATTCCACTATGGTTCTACATTATAACATGCTAAATATTCTGAGATTTCTGAAGTTTCGTAAGGGATTTGAATAGCCAGTTGCTATTAAAGCTGAAATGATTTGCAAATATTCAGCTTGCAACTGACTTTAATAGTTGTTCTTAGCGAAACAACTCTGCACAACACCACAAAATCAAAGCTGCAGTATCCTTAAGCATGCCAAGACAGAAAGCTCTCCTCCTCTCTTGCCTTCTCCCCCCAAATAAGATGGCTCCCCACTTAAAAGACAAACAAGAGGTTAAAGCTGTTCAATAATTCATAGCACAACCATTCATTTATCGGCATCTTCTAAAACACAGTAACACATCAGAAATCCACATAAACATTGTTACCTGTCTGCAACAGAAATAGTTTGAGCAATATAAAGTCTCCTGACCAAAGGATTGCTGCATTTCCAAAGCCTATTATTGCTGCAAACAATTTTTTAGGGAATTCTTTTCTTGTTATGAATATATTTCTTTCACTTCTGTCTCCCGTGGCTATAGATTATACACTGTAATACATTACAGTGATGGTTGGCTGTAAGAAACTGTCTGGATTTTATTTTCATTATACATATCTAAAAAGAGTATACAGATCCTTAAAAGTGAGAAAACCTCACTAATAAGATGAAAATTTCAAAATCTTTTGCACATGAAACTTTTTTGGATTTTTGTTTGTTTGCTTGTTTTGTTCTGTTTAACAGCCCCTGCATATACCTTCCAAGTTTTGAACAGCTCTAAATACAACCATATTTCTCAGCAAAATAGGGGCGGAACATCAAAAACATTCCACATATACTTTATCTTCCCAAGCTGCCTACAGACACCAAACCAAAACAAAAACGTCCTATTTTAAAAGCATTCTGTTTTCTACCACCGTATTTGTTTGCACTATTTGAAAATATTTCACTTGGGTGAACAATATTTTAAATCTCATGCCAATGAAAGAATATTCTCAGTCTAATTATAAAAAGTATTAAAAAATAATAGAAGCAAACCAAGACATTACCATGGGGTTTTATCTATCTGTAGGTGGGTTGTGAAGTTAAGTTAAATTCAATTATCTTTTTTTGAGTTGCACAGAATAACCGAGGGATCAGTGCAACTAATGAACTACTTAATGAGCAGGATTAAGAATGCTGAGGTACAAAATGACAGCATCCATTAAAAGAAAAAAAGTCAGGTGAACTAAGGCCACTGAAGATGTACTGAGCAGAAATATAAATTTTGGTTTATTTTCCCAGTGGCTTTGAATTCATGGACTGAAGTCATCGTGTATAGGTGGACAGAGCGTGCCAGGCTTTTTCAACAAGTGAGATGCCAGATCTACTGGTAGGTTTCCCAAAAATCTCAATCTTCTGCTACACGCATTTGATGGGAAGATCATGATTTCCAAAGACCACCATGGCTTGGATTGGCATGGATCATTGACATTAATGGGTTTTACCAGAGCACAAGCAGGATCCGGTCCAATGACTCAGTAAGAGGCTGATTCTCCACTGCAAGGCAAGTGTGCTCCATGGTGGACCTTCTGTCCTGGTCCCCAGGACCATAACCCGGCCACATCATCGCTGGAGCCAAGCATGAGACCCAAGTACTCACCACTGTCTTGGACTAAGAAAACTTCATGAGAGATGAAGCTGAAATCACTGCACAGACAAGGGGCTGAACACAAGTCAGTAGCTGCAGAGAAACTCATGGGGGGCCAGGGAGCAAACAGCTGCAACATTCAGCTGGGACACAAGAACAACATGAACTCCAAACAAGAATTCTGCTCCAACCCATCTTTTGTTTATGGTAATTTTACTGCAACATCCCACTGGAGATAGTTATCTGTGGCTGATAAATGGCATTTCCATACACGTCAATAAGTACACTGGGGACTGCAACAGGCAGTGGTGGACACTCTGAGACCACATGTCTCAACTCTAAGAATTCACTAGGGGAATGCTGATCTCCAAAGGGGTTTCAGAGCCACTCTCCTACTCAGGATTTGAGTTTCTTGTCTTCTGTGTACTAGAGAGGCACATACTTCAGGTCTGCTTCAAAAATAATGTCCTCGTACCCTGCTTTCTCCCTAACTTGGGAAGGAGCTGTGTTACATGCCTACAAGTCTAGGTAGCCCAGTGACCATTCCTTACTTCACATACATACACTTCGAACAGGAGGACAGATAAAACCAATAATAAGAGTCAAGAAAATAATCAGCTGGCTAAATGAACTTGACTTTCTACCATGTGAAAAATCAGCCGCAGGCCTCCAGATGCTCTGGCAAATAAAGAATCTGCTAAAATGAACTGTAATAGATATAAGTAAATAAAGACAGACAAGCTCTCAAACTCTAGAATATCTGTTGTACTAGTATCACGAGGTCCCAAGTTAGCCCTGTCTCACTGGCCTCGTACAGCTTATCTTTTAGCAACATAAAATCATCAAAATCACTCTGAGGTCTGAAAGTCAGGCTGGGTTCTTGCTCTATTATGCATCATTGTCTGCAGTCTATTCTGCTCACAGCAGTTATTCCAGCAGTTGCTAAAAATATCTAGTTTGTCATCTCAAAATGAATCACTTTAATAATTTTAAAAGACACTAAACAAAATGCTAAAAATTTAAGCAAGCCATGAAACCAAGCAAGCCATGAAAGCAAGCACGCAAGTTTGCATGTATGCAGAGAAAGCTGAGCTATTAAGAAGGCATGTTTTCAACCTTAATATAAAGCATGGAGAAAATTAATTCTCCCATTAATGGAATCATTCACATGATCTCTGTTCCTTTTTTTGGTCTCACATCTTCACTCTCTGAGCCTTTTACTGCAGATATATGGCACAAGCACATTTACAAAATGGTAACCAATTGTGTTTGTACTTTAACATATTTTCTTTTGAATCGCTAAGGATAAAGGCACAGTCAAATAAATCCAAACAATGCTTGTTTTCAAAAGTCCAAAAGGTTTCAGTGAACTTGAGCCAAAACCCATCATCACTTGAGTCAGATAAACTACAGCAAAAGGTCTACTGCATGAGCAGGCAAGAATCTAGAAAGACATAAAAAACTTTGAAAGGTGCAAAATACATTTTTTTCTGGCCATTTACCTCTGCTTCTGTAGTTAAGTACAAGCAAATAATCTTCACCGTGAAAAGCACTCCCTTCAATCGCTGTAGGGGACATGAAAAAAGTTCTTGTGTGGCAGCACACCAAAACACTTAACACATCAAATCTTCCTTCAGTGATATTTCATTTGCTTTCTATACAGTTTCTGTTTCTGTAATATTCTTCCTTGACCTTACCTGATCCAGCTGTCATACCTGATGGTGCCTTTTACCATTTCTAACTCTTCATATCAAGCTTTGATCAGATATTACTCTATTCACTGTGCATTTAGATCCTACACGAAAATAACTCTAACTGGGAAGTTTTGTTATCAGACTTCAACGAGTGCTATACTTGAGAACATTTCCTCAAGTTATTATATACTAACATTTANCAGCAAGTCAGCAAACCTATAAAATAATCTTATGAAAACTGTGGATTAATTACTATGTGCAGTCATATAAACAAATTCTGATCTGTATTCTGATGATTTATTATATTTTAAATATATGGCACTAAATATATGGCACTCATGCAGTGTAATCGGTTGTGGTATATTTTGCATTATGAACACAACAAATTTGCTTTTGTGGAGATGTTTCAAGCAGCTATTCAAAAGAAAAAAGTAATTAGCAAAAGCAGTGTTTAGTAACAAACTGAATGGAAGGAATGGTTTTAACCAAATGTACAGTAAAATCTCCACCATGCTATTTTATGCAAGCCTCTCAGATTACAGTTCCTTCCTCAGCATTTTAGTGCATTTCTATTACATATAAACATTCACAGACAAGTGTGTGTAAATAACAGGTTAAAGAACAGAATAAAATATTTCCATGGGAATTGAGAGCATTGACTTTGTGATCAGACAATTTTCAGACCACTGAAACATCCATTTTATAAACACAGTATTTTCAGATAGTTAAGAAAAGCAATTGAGATTGGAACAGAAAAACTAAAAAAAACAGATCTGCACTGGTAAAAAGATATAGTCTAATATTATAGCATCTATAAATCTATGTATATAGATACATGTACATATATTGTATCAGCAAAAAATACAAAATTGCATAAAATATAAACTCAAGCCAAAATATTAATACCTGGGTGCATATTTAGATTCTCTCTCCTGCAAGTTGACTTAACAATAATTGTGCATGCTCTGACCCCAGCATAAGCCCAAGATAACCAAGAAAACACAAAATGGGCCCTAGGAGAACATGCTGTGATGGAGTCTCCATGAGGGACCTACCACCACTATGGGCAGACACTAGTTTAAGCACCTTATTTATATAGCTTTGCCTTTTGCTTGATAGAAATCAGACTTATTGCACAGTAAAATGAAGGCACGAGTTTTAAAATGTGACCATCAGCTCACTGTTTGCCAAGATATACAATCTATAAGATCTTATCAGCATTCCTCCGTATTAGAGCATGCCAGGTTAAGGCGGCAACAGTGTGCAAATTAATCCAGACTTCTCTATGGGCAGAGAGAAGGAATTTTGCAATACCACGCAGTGGCTCGGGATCCCATCTCTGTCAATGGTGGGCCAAATTCTATGCAAACCAGAAACCAAGATATGTCAGCTGGGGGAGCTCGATGGCGATGCACAGAGCTTGTTGTCTTGTTTCCCCCCGCATTTCTCCCTCCCTGCAAAGCAAAGGTGGAAGGCAATGGCTGCCTCCCCCTTATGACAGCAGGAAAGGATTCACCAGCCAGGGGTGGAGACAGCACATTGACATGCTCGAGACAGTCAAAGTGCAAAGAATTTTTTCCACTGATAAATGCAATCCGGAATTGCATTGCATCACCTTATAGTGTTACAATCTTATTTCATTATTCTACATCTACCTGGTTTAACCTCTGCCTGAACAGAATCTTTGCAGAAACATATTCTTTTAACATTAAATCTGGCCCATAAAGCTCAATCCCTGTGACCTGGTAAACACAGGGCTCTCCACACCTCAGCAATCAAGAAGCACTATTAAAGAGTATGGGATAAGTCTCCGATATATCTGCTCTAGTTAGATTTCCATCCTCCCCAGAGTCTGCAGAACACGTCCCGGCCATTACAACACAGGGACAAGGCTGTAGGCAGGTGAAAGAAAATGCAACATCTGGGGAGAAAAAAAAACCCTTGGTGAGTCCTGGCCAGATAACTCTTTGGTGAGCTGTAGAGCATCTCACACCAACCGATATAATTCAGCTTTAGAGAAGAGGAAATATTCCCATGCTAGCAGGATGCACGAATCAGAAGAGGATGTGACTAGCTAAATTGTATGTATTGCAGGCAAAAATGCTTGTTGGTGTGAGCCAAAGCCTATGGAGATCTTTGAGACTCTTCCACTGCCTGCCCACATGGTATATCTCAGCAGATATTTAAAAATACTTTTCCCCCCAACACACATCACTTCTGTTTACAATGTAAAATTTACACAGGCTTGGAAACTGTAGTAAAAAGAAATGGTAAGAAATGTTGTTGCTTAAAACTGGATGCAAAACCAAAAGGTATTCAGCAATTATCCACTGTTCTGAGACAATTAATTGCATGCACATTATGATCAGCTTTTAATGTTACTCAGCATAGGTTTCACAAAGAGAGCAAACAGAACCTGAACAAGCCTTTCCCAATGGATCTTCTCCTACAGCTTCACCTGGAAAACGCACCCTTGTTATTCAAGGCACAAACATTTAAGAAGTGGCCAGGATTAACTTCGGCAGCAATGCAAGAAGGAAAGACTGATCTATCCCAAGCCATTTTGCTCAGTGCTGCAATTCAGAATTACAGAGTTAGTATAACTATAGGAGTTAGTATATCCAACCATGTTCTTCTTCCCAGCTTGTGGTATCTTTGCTTTTCCATTAAACATGTATGATTTAGGGCATTAAAATAATAGCATTGTTAGAAAGCTGCAGTCACACTATTGATAACTTTTGCTAAACCAACTGCAGTATTATTCAGGAGTATGGATGTCCTCTAGCCCTTTGGACTCAGAAAGATTGAATTTACAGCAGTGTTTCACATAATGTTTTTCCATACAGTGAGAAAAACTAATTATTTCTTCACTGAAATTCATCATCGTCATAAAAATTAATGGACTTTGAGTAGGAGCGAACTTAGCCCAAGATGTGGTCTTAATTATCACATTAGTCTTTAAGTAGTTACAGTCTCTGCAGTGGTTAATAAAGGTTAATTTCTCCAATAATAAAGGCATATATGCAACTTGACAAATATTTGGTGGAAAGTAAGTTAGAGAAGCTGAGAAATAACTCCACATTATAACAAAATTCATCCAGCAAAAGGTCTTCTAGACAGGCCATTTTCCTCGTGAGGGCTCAGAGAGGCTGAATTTTCACGTTGTTAACCTTTATGTCCTAAAATTCAAAATTTTAGAAAATGTTGAGTGAAGTAGGGGTCTCAGACAGCCCTGGCTTCACCAGCATCACCAATACTGCATAGCCAAGCAATAGTTCAAATAACCTTTATGCAGTTCTGCTACATAAATCGATGTACCCAAGTATGTCTGTATCTTATGGTACAGGGAAAGAACTTATTTCCCTCCTCTATCAAGTGTCTCTAATACTACCTACGACAACAGCAATGCTCTGACAGCATGGAGACACTCTTTAAAGCCAGCATATAATCTGGAAGTGGACTGATGGTGTTTGGGTAATAAAGGGCTTCTAAAAATAGCACACTCACAGCAAATCGTGGGGAGCTCTGCTCGTCACTGAACTTACAAGTTGGTCAGTCACAGAAGAGCTATCGAGGAGAAGGAAGGGTCACGTGCATCACACCTCGCCAACAGCACGTGAGCCATTTAGTGTTTTTCCCTGCAAGAGGACAGACCTTCACCAAAGGAGGCTGTCAGGACCAGAGAGAGCAAACTATGGATGACACAAAAGCAGAGATAAGACAAAAAGACTAATGTTGGGTCCTTCTCCTCTCCAGCCTCAGAATCTCTCAGAGACCCACAGATAGGCCTTTTTGTTTGTTTTCCTTCTCTTTTTAGATGGAGATGCAGCTCAGAAGCACTTCCAGTGGAGGACCTCAGAGCACTCCCAGGTTGGCAATACAAATACAAGCTACCTAAGATACTAACGTCTGCTCCTGTTCCAGCACCAAAGCACTGGGGGCTCAAGAATTAGAGGAAGAAGGAAATTTTAGCAGAGCATTATTTGTGCCTAACAGTGAGCTCCAAAAAAGCCTTATGAAAATGTAGTGACCTTCCCTACTCTGCAGGTCGCTCCGCTGGAAGTCATACTAAAGCTGGACACTAAGTAAAGAATATGTATACGGAACTGTAGTATTTGTATCCCTTCCTTTGTTAAGTAAAAATAACAGCTGTTTTTTATTTCACTCATATTCATCAAAGCCAGAAAACACTGCTTGCAAAAGGTAGTTGGTGGAAAGGCACATCTCAAACAGCCTGGAACATTTTGGTTTGGAAAGATTTGCACTGCTCTGTGTCAGATTTTCATTTCAAACACATCGGAGAGCTGTAACATTCCATTGCAGTAAGAATTACAATAGTAATTAAAACACATTTATGTTGTTCCACTTTTAATGTGACGGCTGAGATCAGACAGATTCTGAATTCAGAATCTGTCTGTTAATCGCCCATACAAATCCGTCACAGTTAATTAACTAAGACTGTAACATAAGAAAAGAAGCAATGTGGAAATGAGCTTCTTTCCACGAGGAATCATGTCTTTACCAGATTCTGCTCCTATGCTGTTCAAGGATAATCCAATATTAGTGGACAAAGCTGGTAACACTTTCCCTTTATCAGACTAAAAGCAAATAAGGACTACTGTTAAACACAGTTTTATAACATTATTTTTCTTCTTTCAGAGTACAGCATGTAGAACAAATGTATTGAGGAAAGATTTAATTTGCAAAATAAGCTGGAAAAGTAAGATTGTTTCCTCCAAACCTCCTACCGTCAAAAAAAAATTTCAACATCTGGGAGACTGTTAACAATCTTTCTGGTGGATCTCAGACATAAACCTTCTCTACAGGAATTTAAAAGTGCACATTTTCTGCATCTCTGCCACCTCTCTGGTTTCTGGCCAAGAAGACACTATTGGGCAGGACTTCCACATCCCTACTGGATGCTCTTGCTCATCCTCCCAATAAGCCATGACACTGTCAGGTCAGTTACAGCTGGAGCCAAGGGAGCTTCATTCAGGGAGGTATTTCAGGGGTTTGGGGGCAAATTGCCCAGCATAGAAGAATCAGTCACTTCTACTGCTGGCACACAGCATGTGGAGGGACATGGTGGCTCATGACAGAGGAGGACTGGGGCCAGCCCTTTCCCAACTGAGGACTTTTTCAAATATAATCCCTTTGCTCTATGGAGGGAGGATCCAACTCTCATGCAGAGACATACAACAACTGGATTAAAACATCTCACCTTAAAACCCAACTGACTTTGAAATGCAATCTTGAAGACAGAGAGATTTGAGCCTACTCATTCCTATTGAAACAGGGTAGGATAACAGAAGATGCGATGACAAAGAATCACGAAACACCATGCATTTGTTAAATCTTTATCCAACCCTACAGAAACCACAGAGCAGAGTTTAAAATGAAATCATACCCACTTCATTCACAAGACCATTCTACACAAAGCTGCAAATTACTACAAGTGGAAATGGTCTGCTTTAGCTGTTAGGGTAGTTCAGGAAAACCACTTAGCTTGTCAAACACTCCGCTGTGAGACTGTAATCTGCAATGAGCATTATACACCGACAGCTCAAGGTTGGAGGCAAATCTTGCCCAACGTTTGTGATGCTGCAGTCCCCCTCGAAACTGAGGTTAATTCTAATGCACCATGTAAACCCAGGGCAACAATCAAATCAAGAGTCACGTTCACATACAGCAATACTTGTTTGTGCATCTAAGTATAAATATGTTGCTTTTTGTATTCTGATTTATTGAAAAGGAATCAGCATTTTTGTCTGCTTTTGCTCTATTTTATTAATAAAAGATAAAAATGCTTTGGCAGAAAAAGATCTTATGAATCCTGTCTAGTTGTTGGTACGAGCTGGGCTGCCAGCAGTGCAAAACCAATTTGTTTTCAAGACTTTTCTTTCAAGCCCAGCACAATTCAAAAAGATTCTTGGCACATAAATTTTCATTATAAAATCCCTATAAAATTATTATTTGAGTAAATATGGCCAAAAAATTACTCAGGGAATAATCTTAAGTGAAGTGAAAGAAAACCTTGCAGTCTTTAATGGATTTGGGCCTTAATCTTTTAACTGATTTATACACTCAGCTCTGGTCCAGCACTGAACCAGCTCTGTAATTTTTACCCTTAAATTCAGGATTGTCCTTACTGCCTTCACACTGTGTATCACTACAGCAAGTCAAGGATACTCTGAAAACCTTTCAACTATTTCACAGGCTTCAAAATGGAAAAAAAAAAAGCTACAGCCGTCTCAAAAACAGTTGAAGTTATTACTGGGTGATATACTGATACCACAACATCACTGTGCTACATACATCAATGCAATATAGATACATTAATGTATTTAGGGTATTTGGAAAGAGGAATGCGACAGGGGTATGGGGTTCAGTAGCAACCACCACTAACCCAGCAAGGATAGAACAATTTTCTAGATGCTAACGTCAAAGTCTTTAA
Source organism: Pandion haliaetus (assembly GCA_013401275.1). Lineage (NCBI taxonomy): Eukaryota > Metazoa > Chordata > Aves > Accipitriformes > Pandionidae > Pandion > Pandion haliaetus. The sequence goes on along the minus strand of VYZV01022062.1, from coordinate 71,171 downwards.
CACATGCATTGAAACAAAACCAAGGGGCAATGTGGTAACAAGTCTTCTTGATCTGATGCTTAGTTTTACATGTATTTTTCTTATATATTGCCATTATAGAGACAGTGCAACACATCCATGCTTTTCTCCAGCCAAAATACTGTGCTCTGAAACCAGATGAAGGACAGCCTGACTTGCTAGCATGACTGCAGCCACTCCGGGGCTACAGATAATGATTACCTGGGAGAAGCAGCAATAGTAATGCACTCTGCATAGTGTATCCCATCCCAGCCCTGCCTGCAAGCTAATTCCAGACAAATATTTATGGGAATCCTGGGAGCAAAAACATTCATATAGGGCCAATTAGAGAAAAGTATGCTTTCACTGATGTCCTTCCATACTTCTTTAAGAGCCAGAAAGAAACAAGGGCACAGCAAAGCCTGGGAGTCTCCCAGTTTCTTGATAACATCACTTACTGTAGCTGACATACTGATGTAACCTTTTATTTGCCTGTAATTGAGGGGAAATTATTATATCAATGAAGCAGGAATTGCATACCAGCTGTTGAATGCAACCATCATCATCATCATCATCATCATCTACTCAGAAGGGAAGGAAGAAGGATTTCTTTTAAACAGCAAAGAAGTCTAGAGTAGCAGCAGCCAAAACTAGGTTAGTTTTTTTCCCACTGCTTCATAATGCTCATGTATTAGTAAGTCTTTTTAGATATTACAATGTTTGTCAAGCAACAATTAAAAACGCAACAATGCTTAAGCAAATATCATAAACTTTTTGTAATTAATTTGAAGTAGTCAAATATTTGCAGTGTAGAACAGAACCAGAAAAGTCCTAAATCAAGCTTGAAGTGTAATATTATTTGATCCTCTGAAGATTCAGAATACTTCATTTTCAAAACCTCCATTTAATGGGCTGTATGCATTGCCTTCTAATGAATATATGGAAGTGAAAACACTATTGGACAGGTATAACTACCTAATTACAATCTAACTGGATTACATATTATTGCTAGTAAAATTTCTTAACACTTCAGTGTCCACAGTTTCCAGGGGAAGTTAATGGCCAGTTAAAAACCCCTTCTCTTAGTAAATGAAGATTACAATAGCCAATATGAAAGATCTAAATTTGTCAGTAACTAAGTTATATGATGCAATTATAATTGTCCTGTGTACAAAAAGAATATACTAATGAGATTCAATGGCACATCACTAGGCTACATAAGATTTTTGTTCAATAATACGCTGTCATCAGCAATTGCATACAAACAATTATTACTTGCATAAGAATACAGCCTAGAAACCCCAAACAAGATTGGTGCCAGCTGTATCGTAGAAACCAGCCCTGCCCCAGAAAGCTTACAATATCAGGCAATGACGCAGATCTCTGAAAGTCATATTATCCCAGTTTTACGTACACCGACACTAAAGGACAAGAGAGCTTATCCAATATCACATCTCGTTTCCAGGACAAAGCAGAAATCTCAACTCATTCTTAGACTCTGTGTTTCACTCCAGGTATATTTATTTTCTCTCAAATAAAACAAAATGCCATCCTGTGTGAACCATGGTACAACAGAGTATAAGCTCTGTAGGTCTGCTGATGCCCTCACCTTCTGCCTATATACACTGGGCCAGCTCAGGATACATTCCAACAGCTCATACAATGAATCAAGAGAGCACTTTAAAGTCTGTTAAATCTTTCCGAAACATTGTAACACAGAATAAAGAGGATTTATGCACTTTTAACTTTTTTTTCAGTGCTACCTGGAGCAGTCCTGACTGCACTCCTCCTCCCTCACACTTCCCATTTCCACGCACTCCCCCTCCCTCCTGCCAGCAAAACTGTTTATCCAGCTGCAGTGAAAAGTGCACATATAGGTTAAAAATAACCTAAAGGGTTATTTTTTTGCATGTTTGGGGAGGAGTTAATATTTAACCCAGTTTACTTCCCAATTCAGTTCCTGTGTCACTGGACACAGAGGAGTGCACCTGAGTATGGGAGGTGGGCAGGGCAGAAATAGCTGCATCTTCTTGAGCCTTGCTCCTGCCAAGGGGACAGCACAAACAAAGGCTATGAGCCCTGACTGATCCTACACCACCTGGGAAGGCAATTACAAAGATGACATGATCAAATTTTTGTACCTAGGGACAACACTCAATAGATGCAGAGTTTGGGAGGTTCAGGTTGGACATGAAAGAAAACTTCTTCCCCAAGAGGGTGTCCCTCTGGGACAGGGCACCAGAGAGGTGGGGGATCTCCCTTCTTCGGGGTTTCAAGACCTGTCTAAACAAAGCCATGGCTGCCTTAGTGGTCCCTCTTCAAGCAGGAGGTTGGAGAAGACTTGCTGAGGTCCTTTTCCAACCAACAAAAGCCTAGGATCAATACAGAGGCATCTGGTCACCACGGACAGACCACTTTAGCTTCTCCAAAAGAGTTTTTACACCCAAAGCACGTCAGCCTTCAACTGCTTCACTAATTCAGCTAAATTTTCCTAAATTCCCCCTATAGCTACACCTTTGCACTATCCCATATGATGGGAAATGGGAGTCATTACCTGCAGTATAAACAAAAGGTGGCCTTACTTATACTACTGGTCTCCATGTTAGTAGTATGCATAATTTTCAGTAGGTTTTGGTATCTGGCATACAAGTAAACTCCTCCTTGCTGCAAGGAATAGAAAATGCTATGTAATCCCTTCCATTAAATATAATCAGTTTCCTGCATTGCACTTTTAAAAGTGGAGAGCCAGGACTGCCCATCACCAAGGGTGAAGAGGAAGGCATGCAACATCCCCATAGGAATACTTTCTATTTTAGCCAACGGAAGTTTTAACATGAGAGTATCAACCTCAGCGTGTGCCACCAGCAGCGTCAGAAACGTTAGTGACTGTACTGCAAATCAACAAGTGCCTGTGTGATCAAAAAGGGGAAAAAAATAACCCATAAAGTTTGCTTTAGGATGACATGAAAGCTGAGCTAATGGTTTGTAATGGTGCAATGATAAACAAGGCCTCCTCAAAACCAGCAGTTAAGATGCAATGAAAACAGGGCACTAAATAGCTACTGTGCAAACCACTTAGAGCAAGGAATTAGAATAAACTGATTTAGATCAATCACTTGAATATCTTTATCCTTTTAAAACATCTTTAAGTTCTGCTTTATTATCCTCTTTCTTAGCACCATGCTCTTCTCTGGATGCCCATGAATCACCCTGGCTATGGATGTGGCAAGCTCAACTGATGTTTTTCAGCAGTTGGTAGCATTTTATAAGCTTACGGACCAAATATGTCACGTAGACATCGAGGCTATAAAATGTCCCTCTTGCTTTTCTCCTCACTCAGCAAAAGGGAGATAATCAGCTCCCTCCTCTTGTGAGAACAAGGTGGGATTTTCTTATTTTGGGTTATGGTGCTGTCTGAGGCTCCTGGCCAAAATGGTGGCCATTTGTGTGCATCTTTTTTTTTTTCATTTTATTTATATATATATATATATTTATATGCATATATGAGTGTGTGCATATATACAACACAAGCTAATAGACTTTAGGCAAAATTTGCTTCCCACTTAGAGAGCTAAGCAAATACATGGAGGCTTAAAATACCTGAGTGGGCACAGCGGGACAAATGAGACAGGCAACAATTTTCTGAATTTGGATCAGTGGTTGGAGAGGCAGCAAAAGGCAAAATGATACACATCCCTCACCTGAATAGCCAAAATAAAGTTCAGCACAGCTAGCCATAAGAAGAGGTAACTAGAAAGAAAACCTGGAAACAGGTTACCTTCAAGGCATGGAGTTGCCCACTATTTATATTCCTTTCCAGACCTGAATTTCTCCCCCAACAGTTTGATACACCCATCTCAGCTTCACGACCTAGGAGAGTCCCTAGTACCAGCTGCTGAACACTGACTGCTACTGAACGTTTTAAATACCTACACACAAACACGTACACTGGAAGGTGTCTGTGGGCAGAGGGACGGAGAGACATCACACAACTCCACCGTCATTGTACAAGCAAGAAATACATTATTTGCTGAGCAACAAACCACTCTGAAGTAGAGAGAGAAGTAGGACCATGGTTTCTCTTAATTATCCACTTTCAGCAAAAAGCATCTTTCTGCAGTTCCAATGGGGCTCTAGTTACTGTGTCAGGATGTGTGGTGCAAGTAGCACTTGTGTGGTCTGTGAGTGATGCCGCACATCTTAAGGTGCCGCAGTCACTCGTAGCTCCGGCAACACTAAACCGATCCATGGTCGCTGTGGCTCCTGCTCAATACCTATAAAACTGTCAGTGTTTATATTTCTGTCAGGGCATGAAAAGGCATGACAGGCTTTGATATCAACTTGTGTTTGATATCTGTGAGCAGGGTTGTTATAAAAACAAAGAACAAAGCAAACTTTGCTCTTTTGCAGAGTGTATCTGACAACAATAAATCTATATTTGGGATCTCTTGCAATGACTGTGAAAAGAATCACAGAAGTGTGTGAAAATGATGAAGGACTAGAAAAGCACAGGGAAAAACACAGAGGAGAAATTCAAAGAAAAAAAAGGACTCTGAGTGGTTCAAGAGACTTGTCAAACAAAGAATATGGGATCTAATCAGATACTAAACAGTTTTAAGTGGAGAATGTGTCTCGTCAAGGAGGGAATGGGCCAAGAAGGCAGGAGAGACACATCCCATCACTGTGTCTGCTGCCAACACTCAGAGGTGCATCTGGGGAAGCATTCAGCCCCTCTGAAACGGGGCTGGTAAAATTGACGCACCCACCACGAGATGTTTTTATATCTGTCGTGGTTTCGGTTTCAGCCCAGCCGGTAACAAAGCACCACGAAGCCACTCACTCACCCCCCACCCCAACCCCTCCCCTGGCCATGTTGGGATGAGGAGAAAATACAAAGGCAGGCTCGTGGGTCGAGACAAGGACTGGGAGGGATCACTCCCCACTTATGGTCACGGGCAAAAGACAGGCTCAACTTGGGGAAGAAACAAAATCAATTGAATTTACTACAAATCAAAACAAAAACAAGGGTATTAGGAAGGAAAACCAAACTTCAGAACACCTTCCACCCACCCCTCCCGCCTTCCCGGCTCAGCTCCATTCCCGGTTCTCTCTCCCTCCTC
>VYZV01022062.1:37225-65644 GCA_013401275.1 Pandion haliaetus | reverse complement strand
CGTCTCCCCACTGGCTGCAGGGCCATCAGCCTCCTCAGGCGCCCCCTCCTCCCCCTCCTTCTTTGCTGACCTTAGTATCAGCAGAGGGGTTCCTCTCACGTTTCCCAACCCCCCCCCTGCCAGTTCCCCTTCTTAAATATGTTCTCCCAGAGGTGCTCTCACCATCAATGATGGGATCAGCTTGGGCCAGAGGCGGGTCCGACTTTTTGGAGCCCGGGGAGCTTCTAACAGCTTCTTAAAGGAGCCACCTCTGCAGCCCCCTCCCCCACTACCAAAGAAAACCACGCCACACAAACCCATAACAATATCCAAGGATGACAAGCTCAGCTAACTTGGCTCGCTTCCTAGCCAGCTCCTGTCCCCCACTCTGACTCCCCACCACGCAAACGCTCCTCCCTCTAGCTCGCTCCTGTCTCCTCTAAGGATGAGCCCAACCACAAAGCTTTGGGCATCCTACTGATTTCCCAGCATGAGTCCTTTGAGAACTCACTGCCATTTGCTCTTACCTCACTGGATTTTCTTCTTGTCTTCTAGTATAAACTGTTAGGAACGTGGTCCTCTCCCATCAACTTTCATAAACACATTTACAAAAAGCCCCCTATTACTGGACTAACTCCACATGACTTTTTTGGTGGTGCTCAAATTACTCCTGTAAGATCACTTGGTTTCACAAGTGTTATTTTCATGCTTACACATTGAGGATGTAATTTCTAGAGAGCTTTGCCTAGGAGATCTCTTTAAGGAAATAACATTTTGCTCTGAGTGGCTCTGTGTCTGACGGTGTTACAAGCATCGCAGCTCAATGGCCTGGCATACCAGAAATGACTTACCTTCAGATTTTGGTAAATTCCCAATTGCCACCACCTTCAATGCTGATCCTGTGCCGCAAAGAAATTCTTCCTTTTGCCTTGCCCGTGAAAGAAAATCTAAGTTTAAAAAGACAGCCTCTGAGCTGGCCGTGTTGTGTGATTTAATCAATCATTACTCCTGCCCTCTACTACAGGTAAGGCAGGCAGAGTCACCTGAGAGCTGAAAAACAAACACAAGAAATAAAGACAATTCTACTTCTTCAAAGCTAGCAGGGATTTTTCCTTGTTTAGATCCCTGCATTTAGTTTTCAATGCTATCTGAGCTGCTCAGCTGGCTTCACATGTCTTCAGTTCAACTCAATTCCCATCAAAACAACAATTTAGGGTGTCCAGGACATGTCATAGGAAAGTAGAAGACAGCTTTACGATGGCACCTGCACTTTATGTTGTTTAGAAAGGCTGCAGACTACCCTGAAAAACCAAAGAACTAACAAAATATGGTTGAACCTCTTCACACACTACTTTTTCCTCTGGTTAATTAAAAACAAGACACTATTTAAATCTCATTTCCTGCTACTGGGCATCAGGCAGAGGCTGAAAAGAGCAGACCTTCACCAAACCCATTTCAAACACTGATTACTTTTAAATTCAGAAATAAAGGTTTTTGCAAATAACTTAGGAGGAGTGAATCCAGTTGTCAAGAATCTGTTGTCTGGATGGTTTTTATAGCAGTGTAAAGACAAATAAAAGCACTCCTGTTCTGATTACATTCAGAGAGAAGATGCAATTCATGAAATGTAATGAGTTTTTCAGACCTGCAATACCAAGAACTTGTTTGGTTGCTTTTTCTTTTAATTATAAAGCCTATCTGCCATTTTGTTGATTTATTTGGTATCCAAGTGCTTTTAAACACTGGCACTTAAATAATATGAAATCCATCTTTACCAGAAACCTTTAGAGCAGATAAGTGCAAGTAAATTACAGCCACCTTTACAGCATCACAAACCTGAGTAAATACTGGTCATTACAGACTCCATCTAGAGTATCACAACACACTGGAAGTTTACCATTTTTTTCCCCTGACTTAAACGAGTTGCCACTATCAAATGGATTTATGGTTAGAAGATTTACATAATAGAGAAGTTTTCAGTTGTTTTGTGACTGAGTATCTGCAGATGAAAAAGGCCAGTAAGTTTGATGACACAGTAGCATTTTTCAGCTCCTATTGAGAATTTTGCATCTTTTAGCAACGGTAACTGATGTGTAGCATTCATCGCTACTTTAAATTGACATATCACGGCAATAATACAAAGCTATGGCAGACAAAGGCTTGCTAATATACAGCTCTAGCTGCCCTAAACAGTCCTTTTTTAACTTTGAATGTTTTCCCACAATGCTTGGTCTATGTAAAAAAAACCCCACCTCAAAGTCCATGAAATCGAGACACTGATCAGCTCCGCTATTCAAGTGCAAAGGCAATCAAAGCAAAGCAAACATCTACAACTGGAGGGTTGCTTCTTGCTCCTTTAGACTTGAGTTTCACCCCTGACAGCAGGCGGAGGGAGATTAAGCCCTCACATGCTAAGCCACGTCCATGCCCTTAAATACCCTACAGGGACCTTCATGCCTGCAGAATACATCACAAGGGTGATCAGAGGGAGGTCTGCTCAGAAAACCAGCCTCCATGGTGGCTTCGCATTTGTTTTAGAGACTGCTTCCTGGGAAGAAGCCCCACAACGATATAGAAAAGTATCGTCTCTTCATGCTGAACAGCTTTTTTAAACCAAGACAAGCTGCATTTTTATGCACAGGCATTAAAAGGGTACAGAGAATATAGCCCATGTGAGCCAGGCACAAACCTGAAGCTGAGGCTCTGGTAATCAGACCCCTGACTGAGCTGACCACAAGATCCAGGAGAAATAACCAGGGGTTGCCAATGAACCATTAGGTGCCATCTCCATAAATGCCTTCTACCTTATGTCCACCACAGGGAAGGGTAATGCTTTCCTCTTAGTCCTCTCTCCATTTGATGAACTAATAGCCCACTACTATCAGCCAGCTGAAAATTTAGCAAAGTTTAAAAGGAAGAAGAAACAAAAAAAGATTTGCAGCTGTTCTTACCTGTTTATTAGTACTGGTACAAGAATTCAGTTTTGTGGAGTTTATACTCCCCGAATAGGAGGTGGCAAATAATTTGCATGCTGCTGGCCCAGATGATTATTTTGAGAAATGCTGAGAAGTTGGGTGTCAGCCCCAAAAACGAGCATGGTAATGTATAGGAGAATACTGGTCCTGCTTGAAAGAATTCACAATTCCTAAATGCAGATCAGCAATCACAGATGGTGAAAAGCAGAAAAAAAACCCTACTAGCAAAGTCAACAGTGTAGTAGATAGACAAGTTTTCTTCCGTCTCTGTTTTGTTTTTCCATATATTAAATATAACCTCAAACACCATGTAGTACAGAACATGGCATACCCATCTGCTACATCAACACCTCTTATTCTGAAAATACCCATGTCACAAAAACGAGAGAGGAGACCGCTTTCAGAAAGAGCCACGTAATTCCCATCAGCAACTTCCAGCAGCTTTGTCAGTCACAACAAACTCCACAGTCCCTCCTGATTTCCCACAAAAGCCGTGCTCCATCCCCTCCTGTGTAATCCCACACGTGCTGTCTGCTCTTCTCCCCCCATTTCCCCACTGTCCCCGCTCCTGCTACCGAGAGCTCCGCTCTTCCAGGGATGTCCACAAATACAATGGGAAGATGCCCTCCACTGATCCAGCACCATTATAGGGGTGTCCTGACTTATTCCAAGTCATGCAATAGCTAAAAAAGCATGCAAAATAAGGAAACAATAATTTGTATTATACTTGGGGAGTGTTTAAGAGAAGAATACTTTTAGTTTCAGTGTTCACACACACATTTCTTCATTGCACAGGCACTAAAAGCTCTGGATCTCCAGACTGAACATGGATGCGCTCCTGGTCTCCATTTTGCTCTCTGTAAAACAATATAGGACAATCAACAGTGCCAGTCTGTCAACAAAGGCACTTTGGGCATCCTTTATGTGCTCTTTAAACATCTGGGGAGATCTATCAATGACCTTTAACCCTGCGGAGAATAAATCTTACTGTTCATGTTGAGCTGCTTTGCAGAGGCACTGCCCCAGGAAGGAGAGTATCTTTTGCAAAGCGATAAAGCACCTTGGTTCAATATTCAAAAGTAGAGCTAGTAAGACAGCATGATGAGCAAGGGGAAGGGAGAAAAACTTACTGATAAATAGCTTTCCAAAAAAGCATGAAAGTAGGTTTCAAGCTAATTTCAAGCTAATTGTCCACGGAGACAAACTGTTTTCCTGCAAACAGCCAGGCAAATAGGACTGTTCACATCCAGAAACTGAGGGTATCATTACCCAAGGAGCAAGCACTGTACAGGGGGTATTGTTTGCCTTTATAATGGCCCTAGAACCTTCTGTATTTTTATTTGCAATTTTTCTTGTGTAAGCTATACTAATAGATAGCCCACCCTGAGGCAGCCTGACGCTAAAATATTTCCTTAGCTTTTAACATGGACAAAATGTAGGAAACTGTGTACGCTTCTACAGTTGCTTCAGTTAGAGAGTCAGAAATCCTACAGAAGCTAAAGTATTTACCATAAACCATTCGGGGCAAATTTTAAAGACTAAATAAGGGAAAAAGCATGCATAATTTAAAAGATACCAAAACACAGCAGATACAATTACTCTTTGTTGATCTTTTACTTGTCAAGAAAGAAAAAAAAAAAAAGACTTTTGATACAAGAAAAAAAAATCCTTCCAATTCACTCTTTTTTTCCTTTCTTGCTAGTATTTGGGAGGCACAATGGGAATACTGCAATTTTCTTTTTTTTTTAGAGGAACTAATAGCACCGAACACAAGTTCACAGAACTACAACGTAAAATTTTTAAAAAGCGTTCTATGCTAAGAAATTTTGGATTCCCTATTTGTAAGGTTAAGATTACAAATGACAGCATTATACGTTCCTTAGATTTTGGAAGTCTCACTTGGACATCAGAAACTCCCAACATAAAAGCACACTGGTAGGAGCAGATGAGCTGCACTCAGGGGACAAATCCTCTGCTGGAACCAGGGCCTGCAGCCTCATCGAACCACACGCAGGCACAGCCCCACATGTGCTCCACCATGAGGTTCATTCCCGTCCCCTCCTTGCTGCGCAGCTCCCAACACAGCCCACAGTCCAGCTTTCAGTCCCTTTCCTTCAGTAGTCTAGAAAGGCAAACCTCACCATTTATTTCCACAGCTAGGTTTTTAACAATGTTTGTGTTTTCTTAAACAAGAGCAGACACCAAAATCTGATACAGATACTGAACATCACACAACAAACAAGTCGGAGGGTATCATCTGCTGGTAAATAACCCCTTGTCACTCCCATATCCCCCATGCTGAGCCTGTTTGTCTCAGTGAGGACCCAGTGTGGCTTCAGAAAGTCCACAGCAGGTAACAACACTTTCCTGGGATGGAGCAGCTGCCTTACAAGGAGAGACTGAACAGGGTGACAATCTGCAATCTGGAGAGGAGAAGGCTAAGGCTAAGGCTTGGTGTCATCAAGACAGTGAATAAAATGAATGCAGAACTGTTTTCACCAAACCCCACAATACACATATGGGGAAGGGGGGAATAATAATTTAAAAAACACAGCATAAAATATCAATGAAAACTGTAGCAGATAGGTTTAACATTAAAAAAAAAAAAAAAATACTAGTCTTCCCTGTGGGCTGGGAATATCCGGAGCCCATTGTTACCAGAGACAGTGGAGACCAGGATCAGCACGGTCTGAAGGGACCAAACACATCAGTCAGTGGAGATGATGATGCTGTAGCTTGCCTGAAAGCAATATAAATTGCAGTAACATTTAATTACTAGCTACATATTTGAGCTTATTGTTGGGAGGTTTTGTTTTAAGCTTACCTTAATGGAAGTTTATTGAAAGTGAGGGACTTCAAATATAGGGAAGCACAACTCCTCCAGTACGGAAAGGTATAATCAAATCTTTAAAATGAATCCACTGTAACTCAGAAACCAACCTTAAATTATGAAGGGTAAAAATACCTTTAAAAACTATGCTTTTATAGACACCAGGAGAGGCAGCATGGGGTGATTTCATTACATCAAGCATCTTCTAAAGTGGCTATACAGAACAAAACGGGATGGTTGCTTTGGTTCTGAAACAAATATTGATCAGTTCTGTGTCTGTCTTAGTACCAGGCAGCTTTTTGTTCCCCAATTAGTACCAGGAAATAGCCTAGAAGAAGGAACTCTTATGTATTGCTGAGTCAAAACAAGACCCTGTGCAGCCTGTTGGATTTTAATCTGAGAAAAGACCATGTATTGTTGAGCCCATAAATTAATATAAATGGCAAATACTACTACTGCATTCTCATTTATCAAACTCTGCTCAAAGCGAAGGTTTACTATCATTAGCAAAGTTCAGTCATCTCATTTATCAAAATTTCTCTTGCCATGTTTCATGCATCAGTAACGTTTTCAGGGACATGAGTAAAGGGGATAAAGGGAAGCTCTTGTGAAGTAATTATTTTACAGCTGCTGTTAATATTAACTACTTTTTCAAGGGTTGCATGGAGAAAGTCATCATCCACTTATAAACATGTTTAACTGTGATGGTTTCTCAGATTATCCAACTCTGCAATTAAAACAACATGAAAAATATCAACAATGTTATTTTCAGGAGCATTTAAAAACAACTCAAGTGCTTCATTTCCCCTGCATGATGATTGTACTTCTTCTGTATCAGACACAACAAATATTTTATTTTGAGCTCTAGCAAACATGTCTATACAGTTTTTAAATGTGGATTTACACTGAAAGCTTTTTCCTGTAATAAAATGATTTCATACTCTTGAATTTTACATAACATCATGTATCTGAAGGAGAGGAAGGTTATTCTCTGCAACAGGAACATGAATGCAGACATCATCCAGGGATGAGCAGATGCAGCTTACGATGTACCTGGCTCTCCAGAGGGCAGCCAGGGTACCTGGCAGTACACACACCTACATTTGGGCTGAATTGCTCCCTCTGCTCCAGCTTTACCACATAGCAGACCAGTCTTAAAATTGCACTCAATGCCCAAATCTCCAGGTGTTACGGGAGCTGCTCCTGCCAGCATGCTTGACGAATGCTCTTCAAGAATTATACCGGGCTGAATAGTTTTACAGACCTTTATTTCTCCAGGTATTCAACCTCATTATAAAAAAAGCTAGCATTCAAGATTTCTCCATGCTCTATTTGCAAATTTATCTGCAACAAGTTTTCAAGTCCCATTCCTAAGGATGTCTCTTAACTTAAAATGATTCACAAGTTTTCCAGGCTCTGTTTCATTACACCTTTTCTAAAGCCTTGAAGTAGGTGCTGAAGGAAGAGAGAAAGTGACTAATCCAAGACTAAAACCTTTGAACTATTCTGCAATTAACTAGGAAATAATCTACATAAAGAGAGGAAAACCAAGAGATTCATGGGATGATGCTGCATTTCCTGCTCCCTTTCCAACACATTGGCATGCACACCGAAATATTGTACTGAAGTTTCTCTTCGATTTTGAAGAAATGTTATCTTTCATAGACTCCCAATACAAGCCATCAACCATGCTTCAGCATCTTTCTTCCATTCCTGCCTCCAAGACAGCTTGTAGTGTCTTCATAGAGCAAAACAACCCAACCGGCACCAAAAGTCGTCACTGCTTTCTGTCTCTCTGATCTAACGAGCGCTGCTAGAAAAGACAACTCACATTGATGCCTCTCCTCTGAATCATCTGCAGGTGAGCCAATAAAAGATAATAGCAATATTAAACCAACTACAAGGATCAAGGGGAAAATTCTGAGTACTGGCTAAGCACTGTGACAAAGCTAAACTAGAATAAATTCAATAGGGGAACAAAAAAAGATAGACAAACATTCAGTTTAAAAAAAAAAAGTAAAAAAAAAAAAAAAAACAGTTCCACTCAAATGAGCCACAGAAAACTGAGCCCCTAAACTGCAACACTTTCCATCCTGAAAAGACTAGCAAAATGCTGACAATGCCAAAGGCAGGCAAACTAAACAAACCATATTGTTAATGAAAGAACAAATAAACCAACCCCAAAGAAAAGGAAAAACAAAAAACAGTTTGTTTTAATTAAAAGCACTAATTAAAGACTTTGAGAGAGAGGGCAGATTTTCTCAAGAACAAAGGCAACTCAAACTCCCCAACTACAAGAGCATTTAAAGAAGCAGCAAGCAAGCACTAGGGATTTCTTGTTTTTACTAACAGCTCAAATCAAAGAAAGAAAAATCCACACTGACAATTCCTGGAGGCAGGGCCAGTGCTTTATAACCCAGCCAAGCCACACAGCAGCAGCACCCATCCCTCACTTCTTTTTCAGCTCAAACTGCAGTTGCTCCTAACCCAGGAACTGAAATACAGTAGCCTTTAAATTAATACATTGATCCAATAAAATGGGAAAGATAAAGTATTTCTTCAGAGAATCAAATAAAATCTTGCCACAGCTTGCACCTTCCTTATTTATAAGTCATTTTTTATTTCAGTCTCATGATTCTTAGGAACTGGATATATGGGACTTTCATTCAGACCTTTTATGTCAGAAACACAGAAAGGGGCAAAAAAAAGAACAAAGAATGAAACTTTCAAATTTTGCGTCATAGTGTTTAAGTCAGAGTAAGACACTACCTCTCCTCCTGTGTTACCAGGGGTAGAAAACGTAATGTATACCAGAAATCATCTATTTCCCAGATAGGACTGGTAGTTTTCTATACTAACAACTTTTCAGTGGTGAAAGCCCGAGTCNGGAGGGAAGTCACACAGAAATGGGAGAAAAAGTGTATGCAACACAGTTCTGCAAGCTCATAACCTCTTGAAAATGCAAAGCAGCAAAGTGCTGCTTACAAATCAACAAGTAGCCCCATATCTGCTCCTCCACAGCCTCATCACTCCCTGAATCAGCTTTCCCAAAACGACCATCATTCTCACTCATCATTAGAAAACATGGCACTTTGTCAATTATTTTTTATTGTACCTTGTTTGCAATATTTTGCTCAGCTTTGCTGCACTGCTAGAAACAAGCTGAAGTTCACATGATTGAAAATAGTAAGTCAAAACAAAGGCCAGGATAAGCAATAGCCCTAAAGCTTTTGTACAGATGGTCACCTGCTACACTTTGGAAATGTTAGTGCTGCCACAGCTCTCATAATTCATGTGGTGACATGAATCTTGAGGCACCAGAACCGCATCAAGATTAAAAAAAAAAATCACCATATTGGAAGGAAACCAGTTTAAGCACTGACTTGATACTTAACCACAACCAAAACCAAACTGATACTCTTTTGCTCAGTCATTTTATTTCCATTTCCCATATTAAAAACACAGGTCAAAGGAACAAGCCACCTTGGCTGGTTTCTACAGTCAATAGCAAGCTGCAGCACCTGAAATGCCCCAAACTGTACCAGAATTTGTCTGTCAGGTACATAGCCCAGCTTCTGGACCTTCTTATTTTCACTCAGAAAGGTGTGTGTGTAGAGGAGAATGACAACACACCATTTCACACCATGGCTGTCAGGTGGATGCTACCTGCATGCCACCAGGCAGGACACAACAGTATGCCCAACCTTGGACTGAAACTTTTCATGGTGGGTCATTCCCGTCTATATCATGCCACTGTAATCCTTACTATTTAAAAATAACTAATAATCCAGTAAGTATCAATACACCCCAAGATGAATCATTCTGTATTTCCTCTTTTTTGCCCTGCTTCCTTAACCAGCTCTTATTTTTGCCTTTGACAAGCCTGTTGACATTTCAGGTACACAATGGACCCAGGTGTTGTATCAATTTTTCATTTTGCTCTTCCCATCTCAGAATGTTCTCTTTGATTAGACTGTCTCTCGGTTAAAATTTCACTGCCCTGTGCTGCATGGTTAGGACCACCCATCCCTCTGCTTGTGTCTCCTGAGCCACGGAGATGCCATACCGAAGATGCTCCTGACTACGGAACAAGAAAAGGGGAAAAAAAGTTCTGCTATGTCTTGTCCGTTGTCCTCAACATCATTTTCTCTTGTTTTTCCCTTAGAGGAATAATACAATTCAACTTTGTCACATTTCCTGGTGAAAACCATAGAGGTCAGAGAAAAAATATAGGCAGTGCAAGGAAGGGTTTAAATTACTTTCTCCAAGGATATATCCATTTATCTCCTAGCAGGCACACCAGACTGATCTGTGACCTGATCAACTCTGGCTTGGCCAACCTGGGCTTCATATCTGTAACATCAGAAAGATTTTAATCAAATGGCTGAATATCTAAAGTCAACTTCTTTCCAACACAGGTGATTGTTTTAAGAAGATCTGAGCAAACTTTACACTAGCTCCCATAACTGGTAGAAGAGAACATATGAAGGCAACATCCTTCTCAAAGGTTTTTAATGAGTCTCTGCAGTTTTAATTGGCAACTGATTGTTGCCTTATTTTTCCTTGCAAATTACCCATGTTACCAAGCTACTTGTAAAGTTAGGATAACTTCTGGGCAGCTTCTAGCTGTAACTTCTAGCGGCAGCTAGCAAGCTAGGGAAGTATTTCCATAGGACTCCATTAAAAAAACAGCGGTGGAAATTCAAACTCATCCAAGCTTGGCAACAAATTGATAAACTACTGCCTTAATCACTCTGTGCAGCACCAAGTTTTGTACAATTAGCACTGCTGATAAGCAGAGGAGCTTGAGCAACTCTTGTGCTGGCTTTTGAGGAGGCAACTTAGTTTCACCAGAAAAAATATTTACATAACTTACAGTTTAACAACTTCAGCTTGTGTTTTCTTTTTTTCACTGATAACGTTTTCCTAAAAACATGGGACTGGTGTTCAGTATAACTCCACTGAAACTGGCAGCCTTGCATCAAGATGTTTTTGTGGGAAGTTTTTATTCAAATTCTGCCCCCAAGAGAATATAATTTCAGATGCTAAGGCCACGTCTCAAATAAATATAATATCCTTAGTGCATGAAGAATCAACTCCTTCCACAAAATCAGTGCTCCCCAAAACTGCCTGTAAAAATACTTAACACTGCTCATGAGATTATTCTTTAAGAGGAATAAGAACTACTGCACTATATTAACAACAGATAAATTTTGACTTACTTAGAAGATATTTTGTGTTATCAAATGAAGAATTACAAAGTTCTATATACAACCCAAATTCAACTGGGGTGTTTTTTTTGTGTTTTGGGGTTTTTTTTTCGGACATCTCATAGTTCCATCTACCACCCATGTTAATAATAAACAAAACCACATTTGAATTTTAATGCATTTTTGCTTCTTTCAGACTCTTGCGGTAACACACTTGGAAATCCTGTTTGCTTGGCAATGAGCAATACAAAATCCTTTCTCGGTGTACAGGAAATATTCCTAATTAACAGAGTCTAACACTGAGCTGGGTGGCTTGGGTAAAGCCAAGGTGCACCAGCATACCTCTTGTCCAGCCTCCTTTACCATTGCTGGACTCCCGCACCAATGCTATACCCATGGACAGGAAGAGAAGGGCAGCAGGCTCCTAATCGCAGCAAGTCACCCACAGGCCAATGTTTGCCTTGGTGCTAACAGGTGACCAAGGCAGAGATTTCAGGGATGCCAGCATTCAGCCTGTTAATGTATATAGGTGGTGGTGAGTTACAGGAAGAAAGTAGCCAGCCAGAGCAGAGGTGAATGAAAACAACAAAACCCAGCGGTTTTTTAGTATTCGGATCACACGCAGAGTCAACGACGTTATTTCTGAGTGATCTGAAAACACAGCTTACTGCCTTTACTATTTTAAGACACTCAACTAGCATCCTCAAAAAGACAACAATAACAATCTGAGCTATATAGGTAAACAGGTGTATTTGGAGAATAACACTTTCCCAGGGGGATTAGAGACATCATTTTAGGTGTGATATAATTTATCCATAATGAGTGGAGTTCTCCTTATTCAAATGCACTGAATTTAATTATTTGTTCAAATCAGGGAGGAAAGTCTGTGATTCCGCTTTAAATTGAAAGTAGCATTAAGTTTTGCATGTAGGCATCTGAAACTCTGGATAATCAATACAGACAGGAAGATATTAGCTGCTGATTTGGATTTTGCTGTATATGTAATGGAAGCTGATTTGTGAACACCAGCACTTTAGAAAGCCATGACAGTGACAATACTTGGAGCATCAGACTGAACAGTCTCCACCAGAAAAAAACAGTTATTCTTTCTATAATATCCAGAAACATAAAGCAAAAGCTTCAGAATAACCAAAAAAATTGGATGTCAAAAAACTGTAAGCCGTTATCTTAAAGATGAGGCCACATGTCATGAGATGTGGCCCTACCTTCCTCAGTGCTTCTGAACACTCAAAGGTTTGGTCACTCTTTCTTCCCAGGCCCTGGTTAAATCCCATCCTGCTTTTATTTAAGACTGCAATAATATTGGAAAAATATTATAACAATTCTTTTGGGGCAGACTTTCAAAAGACCTGGGTTGTCTTATTAAAGAGGTCATAATGAAACAGGAGTCAGATCAGAATAATGAAATTTTAAAGTCTTCTAAATTATTTTTAAAGTAATAAGTAAATAAAGTCCTTCCTACAGTGATTATCCCTTTAAGTTTGCAATCTCCTACAGAGCGAGCACCAGCTGAAGACCCTATGTAGACCAATGCAGTGAGTAATGACACTAAAAACATTATTTACAAAGCCAAAGCAAGAGTACACATACAAACGAGTTACAGCAAGAGATGTCAACACAGCAGACACATTATTATGGCCCAAAGGCAATGCTGAGCATCACACTACCACAATGCATCCTTCATTCAGTCTTTGCTGCAACTTCATTTTTCAAAAAGAAATACTTAATGTCTTTGTAATGAAGTACTGGCAGGCACATCAAAAAAACACTTCTGACACTCTGGAGGTAATGGAAATCTATCTCCTGAAAATTGGGAAGCCCTGACTTAAAGCATTTCTCTAAATAAAAGTTGGATGATGTCCCTTGACACATCTTCACCAGCCCGAGCATCAATGTTGACGGCGTGTCTATTCTCATTACAATCATCAATTGTTCATTTTTTCTGAAATAAACCTTGTAATCATCAAAGTTATCATAAGACTTAATGGAATATTTACTAACATTCACCTTTCTAGAGATACACTACATTTATTTATCATTTAGCCAAAAGAACAAACAAATGTTTGAAGTTGTTTATTAGCAGCAGCGGCAACAATTTAAGTCAATAACATGCCCTAAATTGATCTGCACACCTCCAAGACCTCTGTTCAGTTAGGTCTAGCTGAAACAGTTCCCCAAAGTCAAGCTGTGACCTTGTGTGCCACCACACTTGAAAGGATATAAAGGCGATTACAATCACAACTGCTACTTACTTGTGCAATAATAATGACAGAGAAAATACCTAAAGGTCACTCACTGGCATTGCAAACGAGATTACATGCCCAACAGCTGCCAGCAGAAGAAGGTGCGTAATTATCATAATTTTATGATGCCACTGGGAAAGGACGAGACCATAACTACAAATGCAGGCACCTCTTTCTTGAAGAAAGATCTCTCTGAGGACAGTTGTAAAAGTGACCTTACTACTGCCCCCAATTTAACCAGGAAAAAAGGATTCAGTAAAACTAAGTGCCAAGTAGCAATCTGGAAGTTTACTCAAGAGGGGAGACTTAGTACATGAAAAAGCAAGTAATAGCAAAACTGATAGTAAAAACTGCTGCCAGTATTATTTTCTGTTGGAGTCACTTGTACAAACAGGTTGAAAATGGACACAGGAACAATGTGATTATGCAGGATTATATGATGTAGTGCTTGTGGTACTAGAGGATCAGGTGCCTTTTAGCTCTGCATTTCTAAGGGGAACTAAGCAAGACTCATCCTCTCATTTCCTTTTCTAGGATTTGACCATCTCCCCTCTTTCTCTGCTCCTCCCAACTTTCTGTAACTATATTTATCACATAACCTTGCAGCTCATCTGAATTCATTGCCATCATCAAACCCCCAAACCTTTAATTGGTCAGAAAAACAGGCTGCACATGGAAAATGTTACTAGGGGGCAGGAAGGTATAGGGAGGAGAGGGTGGATCAACACGTGGCTCCCACCAGTCGCACCCATGTTCCTGTTGGCTCCTTGGTGGACTAGGAGGAATGAGATAAAGCACCTCATAGAAGAGCAGCCCAACGCACTGTCTGAAGTAGCCTGGAGGTTGCTGGGGCTGTCCCTGTCAAGCTAGGCATGACTTGTGCAATTAGCACATTCGCTATGTCATTTGGGATTACTCCAAAGCATTTGCTAATCATTTGGATTACGCTGAAACATAAACTGTGCTACTGATGAACTGACTATATCATAGCCGATGACCTACCTGCAATGAAAAGTACTTGTAAAAAGGCAAGGTTTGTGCAAGTGAAAAGAGAGTACATCAGTCAAGGTTTTTAGAATGACGTAGAACACCATGTTCTTCACCAAAAAAATCTAGTTATCTTTTCCTGTATTGTCATTTCTGCCCATTTTTCTTTTTCTTTCTCTCTCTTGTTGAACAAAAATTAGGTATTTCTAAAAGGCTTTCTTCTGAACAGGGACTCACATGCCTCATTATTTTGGTACCACTTGCTTGTCTTCGGATTTTTCTATCCCATCTGTACCCTTCCTTCTAACTTCTCCCCCACAGCGTCTTTAAACCACAGAACTATTTATCATCACCTATAAAGCCTCTCTGCTTAAGATGTCATCTTAAACCCTTATCCTCAAGATGAAGGACTGTGATATCAGATCTCAAATCTCAACTATTAATCTGAATTTAAATGAAAACATATTTATGTTTTATCACATAGCAATGTGATTTTTCCTCTACTTACTGTGCAACCCAGGCTTTTGCCCAGAACATTCATAAAAGAAACCAGATTACAGGAGAAGCACTGGAGACAGCCAGGTTTTTTGTTTAGTCGGTTTAGGGGGAAAACAATAACTTGTCCTAAAAAAATATATAAGCTTAACTTACTGAGTTTCCCTTGCTCTTCTAAGCAACCACCATATAGATCATAAAATTCAACAGGAATTATATGGAAAGCTATGGTATTAGCTACAGGCTCCTCCGCATAAAGTAGCATCAACCATGCTGTGTTAATGTAGGAGGTTCCCTATGTGAACAAACCTGAACAAAAGAATCTGGTGAAGCACTTCTTTTGCATCATCTTCCTGCTCACAGTGGCTAAATTCAATACTATAATCAATGCCCTAAAGAGTTTAATTAATAAAGAAAGTGGAACATCTAACACAGGCTGCAACTCCAAAGAAGAGATGAGAAGAGCCCTACTTCCCAATGAAATCCCAAGTCATTCAACATCCAAGTTCAAAAAATGATCTTACTTTTGACAGTTGCTGTTCGGGTACAGTTGTAGAGGATGGCTAACTCCCCAAATACTTTGCCAGGTCCCATGGTGCACAGCTTCACACCTTCTTTTGTCACTTCAACCTTCCCATCTGTGAGGGAAAAAATAAAAGAAAAAAAGACTATTTTAAAAGGGAAATTAAGTTCTTTCAGACTTAAGTTTTACAATGTATTTGATTATACTGTGAATAAAAACACAAGAGCCCTACAACTTGAAAACCAATTAAATGTATTATGAAGGAGAGCACAAACTCAGAAAAAGGTTAAAAAAACCCATTGCATATATAAGCTTTCAACACTTGAGGTTTTTTTAGTGGGCTATCTGTAGAGTCAGGAAATACTTACTAGTACACTAAGCTCAATGTGAACTTTGTTTCATGTATTACACTTTCAGGTGAAATTTCCTCCAATTTTTGTGTTAAAAAAGGAAAAGATTTAGGTCTTTAATACCACATATGAAAACCACGGAGTAATTTTGCTCATTTTCACTGAGAAACTAATCCCTGAGAGTACACATCCATGAATAACACAGTTATTATCAAAAGGAAAATTACTTTGACCCGTGGCCATTATTTAATTCCCATCTCACCATACCCTTCCTTTTTGAACATTTCATCTTATGCAAGCAAGTGTGTTTTATCTGCTTACCAATACTGTGCAGAGAGGAGACACGTAAGGGGGATTTAAAAGCAAAGCTTGAATGGAAAGAGTGAGCTCAGGTCTGGGAGTTTCAAAGGACATCTGAGGAACAAGAGCCGGGAGAAGGGAAGGAATTGAAGATGGCCCCACCAACTTTTGCACAAACAAGTGATGCCACGACAAGAAGCGTGGGGGAACACGGGGTTATCGCGCCTACCACCACTGTTTAGGCTGTAACAAATAAAGCGCAAGACAGAAAAGTGAGAATTTCATATGTTATCTGTCACTAAAAAGCCTCTTCTCATCCCAAATTGGGAAGCAGATTGTTAGGGGATCCTTCTATGCCAGTTTGCAGTGCCTCACTGACTTGCTCTCTGTGGGTCTATACATGGCAAGAGGGAAGGTCAGCATTTATTGGCTGTTACCCGCCTTACAGCTATCTGCATTTGTGTTAGATACCAAACTGGGCCTCAAATACTTGCAAAAATAAGTAACTCAAATTAATTTGATAAGAGGTTACACAACCCTACCTCCTGCAGAGGGAATCCAGAGGTACTCACCACAAAGCAAGACCACCATCACAAAAAGAAACTTCTCCTACATAAAATACATGCTCTAAAACACAGTCCTGTCAGCCCTACTTATCTGTGTGTAAATCTACACCACTATACCCATGATACCCTGCAAAGCAAGAATGACTCCAGCCTAGCCGTGCTACTCTACCAGAATGCCACACCAATGAGAAAAAGCAAACTTTCAGGACTTTGAAACAAGTTTAGACACCATATCCCTACTAGGCACATAATAAGATCATTTAAATTCAGCAGAAAACTTCAAATGTTTCCATAGCAGAATAAAGAAAGAGGGTAACAGTATGTAGAGGTGAATGAAAGAAAGTATTAAGGCAGGGCAAACTTTAAAGGATGACTTCTGTCCTGGTTTCAGCTGGGATAGAGTTAATTGTCTTCCTAGTAGCTGGTACAGTGCTATGTTTCTGAGCTAGGTATGAGAAGAAGGTTGATAACACACTGATGTTTTCAGTTGTTGCTAAGTAATGTTCAGTCTAAAGTCAAGGTTTTTCAGCCTTTGATGCCCAGCCAGCAAGAAAGCTGCAGGGGTACAAGAAGCTGGGAGGGAACATAGTCAGGGCAGCTGACCCAAAGTGACCAACGGAGTATTCCATACCATGTGACGTTTTAGGAACTGGGAGGGGGCATCGCTGCTCGGGGACTTCTGGGTGCGTTGGTCAGCTGGTGGCGAGCAATTGCGTTGTGCATCACTTGTATATTCCAACCCTTTTATTATTACTGTTATCATTTCATTAGTGTCATAATTATCATTATTAGTTTCTTCTTTTCTGTTCTATTAAACCGTTCTTATCTCAACCCACGAGTTTTAGTTCTTTTCCCGATTTTCTCCCCCATCCCATTGGGTGTGAGGGGGAAGTGGGTGAGCAGCTGCGTGGTGCTTAGCTGCTGGCTGGGGTTAAACCACAACAACTTCAAAGGGCACAAAGTATTTTGGAGGGAGAGAGTTCTTACACTGTCTGGTGCAACACATCCCAAGATCTATTGCTCATTAAAATATTAAATTAAAAAAAAAAATCTTGTTAGTTATGAAACTAAAAGTTACTGTTTGATAAATACCATGACCTAAAGGTTACCTGGCCTGTGGGAGTGTCAAGATTGCAGCAGTGTATTCTGTAATACAGAAGCACAAAGAATTTGGTGGGGGTGGGGTTGCATTTATTAAAATTTATTTATTACAAGTTATGACTAATAAGAAAACTTTGTGCATATATATATACACCATGCTACTATGAAACTACTACCAGAATGCAAGTATATATTTCAATATCAAGAGCAAGTCTTTAAAATTATCACTAGCAAAGCAGCAAATATACTTATAATTGATGACTTATATAAGTACGTGTGTATATATATAGATGTATACACACACACACACTTTATATATGAGGAGAAGAAAATGCCATTTCCTTTGGGAGACACTGGCCAGTTACGGTGGGCTGGCAGTTGTGGTGTGCACAGTTCTGCAGCTCCCATCACAGCAGGCAGAAATACATAGGAAGGCGATACGTAAAGGTAAACAAAGAATAAGGATATGGCATCCGTCACGTTAAGTATTACTACTAGCCATTGATACTGCACGGTTCGCACCTATTAAGGTCTCCCAAGTATGCGCTCACCTATATTCACATAGTAAGCAATGACAGAAATACTAAAATATGCAATAGAATACTTTGGGGCTAATAAATAAACCTGAGAATTAAATTCTGAGGTTGCTGATTTATTATTAGCTTCAAAGAGACCCCAATCCCATTCCTTGTATAGGCTAACTTCCCTTTAAAAGCCAATTTATTTTTATAGTTTTTTTATAAATGCTTGATTCATTTGTTCATATATAGAGAGATATTTATCTCAACAATGAGCAAAATCAACCTTTCATGGTGCCTCACACACTTCAGACTCCTAAATGCTTTTGAAGAATAATTTTTTTTTTAATAGAACTGAGTTTCAGCAGAGCTGAAATGAGGATATTTCTGCAAAAAGCTCTACAGCAAATATCCGCAAAGGGAATGAGTTCACCTCACTTTTAGTTCATGAAGTCATAACCAGTTCCAGAGAAAAGACAGCCAAATCTGAGCAGTAATGCACAATAGATCGCATTATTCAAAAGAATTTTGAGATCTGTCCCACTGCTCAAGATACCATCTGCAGCTTCCCAAAGCAATCCATGCTGATCATTCATCTGTGTAAGAAAGCTACATATATTCCAATATTCCATTTATTTTCTTATAAGGACTTAAAAATAAGAAGCTGGGTTCTGACTCTTATGGCTCAGTGTGGGGTTTTTTGGGGGGAAGCATTTCTCACTCCATTAAAACATTATGTGGTTCACTCATGATCATGCATAATAACAAGTCAATGCTTCATCATTCATAGATGCTCTCCAAGGATTGAGAGGAAGAGGAGATGAAAATCCCCATGAGGTAAGAGACGATGCTGGAAAGGAGTGCCTTGGGGTTGGAAATAGCTCTCTGGAGTAATACACAGAAATATTAGCTCAGCTCCCATCAATTTACAGCCTACTTTTCACATGTAGAAAATTGAGCTCTCACTGCCATACCTTGATGACAAATTCCTGCCTGATTACAGCAAAGGACTTTGAGATTTGGGATGGAAAGCACAATATTGCACAGATTATTTTTACTACAGTCTTCACGACCCTTTTACTGCATCAACCATTTCCTCCAGTATGGAAGAAGCATATTGGTGAAGAAATTAAAATACTAATTTAAAAAGCATAGAGAATAATTCCTAGCAAAATATGTGGATACAGGCAAGAAAGTGACGATGATGGAAATTACATCGTTTTAGAAAAGCCTCCCTAAATCAGTTTGAACATGAAAGCATCCTCTGTTCCTGCAAAGCATCAATGACTCTCCTCCTCTAGACCTACAGCAGAAAGGAAAGGTTTCACTCATAGGAACACAAACAATGCCTTAGCAAGGCTATTTACATGCCCACCTTATGACCAAGTGGCAGCTCTCCCCTCAGGGGGCAAAAC
The DNA here is from genome assembly GCA_013401275.1 of Pandion haliaetus. Classification (NCBI taxonomy): domain Eukaryota; kingdom Metazoa; phylum Chordata; class Aves; order Accipitriformes; family Pandionidae; genus Pandion; species Pandion haliaetus. Next base: position 46,131 of record VYZV01022062.1, on the reverse strand, counting down.
AGCTCTCGGTTAATCCCAAGTGACCTTCTCACTACTGAAAGGCAGTGCCTTGGCACTGGGGATGGATTACTATTGCAAACAACAGCTCACAATGACACCGTATCTGCCCTGTGCTAAGCCCAGGGTACAAAGCCCACTGCAGCCTGGTCCACCTCTGCACCACAAGTAATGCAAATTAATGTTTCTGGGTTAAAGTACACTGCCTTTCCCCACCACCCCTCCTGGTGTTTAACAAGGTGCTGTGCGATTGTCCTCGCAGGGTTTCCTGCAAGGATGAGCTGCTCCTTGCTCTCAAGCTTTGCAACCTCTGAACACTGCCAAATGCAGTCTCTAAGAGATCTTTAGAAATGAACTGACCAGTTTGAGAGGTGGTCAGAGCACAAGGAGCCACCTGAATAACCTTTGCCTTGGTCCACCACCCCCAGCTACAAGGCTGAAGGTGTTTTATGGCTCCGAGCCCACCTCTGCTGCTCCTTCTCCCCTCTTCCAAAGCTCTGGAATGCTTCTGATACCAGAGCCGAGCAGCTCCCTGGTCCTCCTCAGATGGCTATATTTTTCTCCTAAGCCACAAAACAGTCCGCAAAAGACTTCATTAGACAAACTCAGCTGCTGCAGGAGAAAATAAATCTATTTTTTTTCAAAGTACGTAAGAGAAAGACTGAACAGAACAGTAGCCTGAGGAAGGCTGGAATTGAAAGGTGAAGGTATTCAATCTTTGACACTACAGCAAGAGAAGAGATATGAGTAGGCTGCTTCTCTTTCAGTAGGGTTTAGTAATAAATGTGCTGTTTAATTACCATTTATTGTACTGGAGAAAGTCTCCCATTCTCCTGTTGTGTAATTAAGCAATCTGGAACATTAAACACCTAACAATAAAATCCCCAGACCGTGAGCCAAATTCAACTCTTGTGGAAATAAAGGGTCTAACACAGCTATAAAGAGAAGGAATTTCACCCATTTTTTTTTCCTAGTTGGCAGCCTATGCAGTGCAATTTTCCATGTATGAAATAAATTGCTTTCTTCAATGTATCAACAGATAAAGAAACCAAAAGAAATGAAATACAATATTGATCAATTAATGGAGATAAATTTGCAACTTCCTTTGACATCTCCTAAGACAAATACAAAATAATGCAAGTGATGCTTTACTCGAGGCAAGAAGATTGGAAAATGCTGTATTTCTGCTAAAATATTGAGCATTGCTGAATTCAACTTTTATATTTAATTTACAGCTGAGCTGATTTTGTGGAGCTTTAGCTTGCATCCAAACTATGCATTTTTATGTCAGCTGTAAGAAACTATTCCATATTGATGGAGGACAATGCAAGTTTTTTTTCATCTAGACAGAGCATAAAACAAAATAAAATAGAAGTCTGTCTTCACTAGCATGGAGGACTTACCAAGAGTAAAGGCTGGCAGCTGTATTTTAGTGGCTATACTTTGGATTCCCCTCCAGTCCCATTCTCCTCCATTCCCACAAGGACAACATATGCCCTGATATCATCTGACCGATGAGTCACTTCATTAATGGTCCTGCAAGCAGTGAAACAGGCCTTTGCCACATCACGTCGGTGTTTCTGACGTACACTTTCAGCAAGGCAAGTTTTATGAATCAATTCTCTAGCTCAAAGGGTGCCATCCATTTGGCTTTCTCACAACAAACATGAGGAGGTGACCAGTGTGAGGATACGTAAGAGAACAATACCTCCAGAAGCCACCAGCCTGCTCCCAATAGAAATAGCTGCCAGAAATCAGTTTAACCATGCATAAACTCAAAATATTTCTGGTTTGGCAGATGCTCAGAAGTCTCAATTACATGGGAGGCTCTCTGGTTCTTTTTCCAGGCTCTGTTATTTGCATCATGTCCCATCTTTGGCAAAATAAATTTTTATGCTGGGAATTTTTGACCTTCATTCCTTGGATTCAAAGACCAGCAACTTTCCTCTTTTATCTTCGTTTATTTTTGCCAGTGATCCTCCTGGACAGTAAAGCCTTATCCTCATTCCTTCGCACAGATTTTTATATAAATGCCATTCACCAAGGTGTAAAATTTCTGCAATGCCAAACGCTTTGCCCTCTTTCCCATCCATTTTTTCACTTGTCAACCAGAACTCGCAACTTTTCTTAGCAGCTTGTAAATTAGCTGAGGAAACAGAATTGTTTGTGGTAGGTGCAGCTATATTCATCCATTCTTGCTGCCACCTAATATGTTCGTGGAATGTTGTTTGCACTGTTACTCGTGCTTAAATGCACTGTTCAACTCCAACGGACGCAGCTCCTCCGAATGATGAACAGAAGCCTTGTAATAAGCAGGACGCTCCTCTTGGGCAGCTACAAGTAAGTCCCAGCTGCCACCAGTAAAGCATTGCTTTGAAAAAAGGAAGAGTGTTATAAAACTATAGCAGCCTCAAATCACCAGGATGATCTTGTACCCCACCACCAAGGGCAGCTCCATGAAAGCTCTGGAATAGCCAGTTTTGCAGTTTTATACATATGGCTTTTGGTTGTAACTCAAGACAGCTTGAAAACCAGAGCCAGTTTGCAAGATTTCAGGGAGATGCAGTAAGACTTTGGGAAATTAAACTTTTTGTATGAAATCCATGAGGGAACAGCTTCCCTTGCTGCCCTGGTTCCTACCATGTGTTTCCCAAGCCCTGGGACTCTTGGCCAGAGCCACGCTTTTGCAAATTAAACTCTCTGTGCTAATTACATTGTAGTTGTAACTTTAAATGCTAAATGACTAGTTGACATCAGAGCCAGTCTTATTAAGATTTGTCAATATTTCTTTCAAAACACAGACCTATAATGGGGTTCTGCCCAAGCCACTCTGTCTTAACTGTGGTGGCTGTAGAGTATTACATTTCCTAATGATGAATATTAACAATATAAAAAATAAATCCATGATTTTTTTTTTTTTCTTAAAATAGGCTGACACTGAATTGCTCTCAGCTAGTCTCCTTCCCCAGCCTCACGTTTGTGGTGTGTGCCCAGATCACAGCGTCACTATCCCACGCTCAGGTGATGCAGCGAAAATAAAACCACGGCTGTCAGTGGGCGCAGTTCGTACCTTGAGGCTGCATTTCAGGAATGATGGAAATAGTTCCTGGGAAATAGTCTATACATGGAAAATGCTCTTATAAGCATTTTCTATGACAAGTTATTGCTCTTACAAGTTACTGTATAGTTCCCTAGGATGCAAAGTTGAATATGGGTTATTGTAAGCATAGAAAAGTAAAAACACAGATGATTGAAGCACAGAAGAATAAAGCAAGAGAATAGGAGCAAAGCACACAGGCCATATTTGTTTTGATCAGGACATTTGGTCCTTTGTCACTTTCAGCCCATCCAATCAAACATTAAATAACATCTTTGGCTGAACTGCAGCCATGTTCCTCAAATAAATCGAACTATAAACTAAATTGCACTAATGTGACTCTCTCAATTAGTAGGATAATTTTTTCTCACAATAATTAAATGGTCATTTTCTCTTTCCAGGCACAGAAGAAAACAGATTAAATCGACTTGAGGAATTTGTCAGCCTGCATGTAATTTATATAATGGGCAAAATTCTTGTGGTGCATTACCAGCTCTCCCTTTCTCCTCCCAGCTTAGAGGCACTAAAGCCACTTGCTATTTCAAGTCAAATTCTTCCATGACTCATAAACCAAAACCAGCCCCTTAGTTTCTTAAAGATACAGGAATATCTGATAGGATATCTAAGAATCCAAAGTGCATTTCTATACAGCATGAGGTTGCAATAACATACACTTTCTTCTGTCATCCAGTAAAGTCTTTAACATTAGGAATGGGACAGTGACATTTTAGCTTGTATTTCTCTATTTCTTCTCCTGGACATAAACAGGAGACATCTGGAAGGCCTAATTATTTATTTTCAATTGTACATCCTAGCAATGCCTTTGAGATTTGGATAAGAGTAATTGGTTTTATCATTTTTCACATTATTGGTTTCTTTTCAGTTCCTAGACCCTTAGAAAAAAAAAAGGCAGGTTCTCCCAGGAGGACACTAATTATTCGTTGCACCTCCGTGCAAGGTTTAAAAACAAAAACACTTTATACTGCAGAAATTAGGAAAAAAACAAAGCAGGGTTCAGTGTCAGCTCACATGTACATTAGGATATAGATTTCACCATGCAACTCCAAAATGACAGGAGGGGTGGGAGAGGGATTCGCACAATTCAGTGTAAAATTTATGAATGACTATTCAATATTTTATTTCACCTGTGCTGTTTCACACTTGGACTGCAGCTTTAGTTGTTGGATGCTATTCAAGCTCTGCTCTGAAAACAGAACAATAATTATTTGTAATTGGTTTTCTTTAGGAATTTTCACTATGGATCTGTACATTTTCCTGAATAATACTGCATATATTTCAAGAATTGCACCTGAAATGAAGCATGAGTTATGCCATCACACAGTGACAAAGTAATTTAGGTCAGAAGCACTCACTTTGGAGTGTTCAATAGAAAAGACTCAATCTTGAGTTTAATTTAATTTGTATTAACAGTATTTATCATATAATATACTCTTTGTATTCTGAAAGCTCAACTCCACCAACTTTAAATATAGCTTTCAAATATTCAGCATGTTGGCAAATCATAGTTTCAGCTCAGAAAATGGGGAACTTTATTAAACCCAAACTTTTCACAACCAGCTGGCCTCAGCGTTACCAACATTCACCTATGGCACATGCAAAATGGAAACAGGTTGTCCCTGAAAGCAGCTGGTAGCTTTAAGCAGTGCCTTGCTCTGGCTTTCCCTGTTATCCAGCGTCTCCTTCTCTGGAAAACTTACTTTCTCTAGGGTTTTACTGACAATGGCCTTCTTCATTATTCACAGCTCCATGAACTACTCACAACCACAGGCTTACATGGCATGCACATATGGGAAATGTAAGCCCTGATATGTTTATCCCCTACCCAAATTTGGGTAAGTTTTGACAGAAGAACTGTAATAGGGAGGGAAAAAAAAAAAAAAAAATACACATTTTGCCAAATTTTAAGTTGTGTTCCAAAACATGGCAACATTGCAAATTGTTGCAAGAGTGTTTTGAATATGGAGAAAAATATCATTTTTCCTTAGACACCTCCCTAGAAAAGACTAAACAACTTCTGACAACATTTTCCAGAACACTGTCATTTCAAGCTGGCATCTGCAGCAGAAGTTTAAAGCTCTACCTTTCAAAGTTTTGCAAATGACAGGGAACTGAAAGCAGGTCTTGACAATGCTCAGCACCTGGACAGTCTTGAGATTAATAACACTGCAGAGTCTCATCTGTAACATACTTATAAAAGGCCTAAAAGTAAGCTTTTTTTGCTTTTTAGATAAAATCTAATAAGAGCAAGGTAAATGAAGCAAGACATGAAGAGTTATGACTCTCAAACCTGCTGGTGTAACCGGTGAAAGTACAAGTCCCTTCATATGCTCCAGTAAACCCTTTTTCAGTTGAACAAACCTATTTCACCTCCTATAAACACTCTTGGAGAGACAGTCTGAATCTGAGGAACCAGTGGGACAGTCTCTCCCAAGACTGCACATCACCAGCTACGCTGGGGCAGTGGAGAAGAGGGAGTCACTTGGCTTCCTGACCAGATAACCTTGTCTGGGGGGATTTCCAGTGCTAAAGTTTATTTAGGAGAGTTAAGCAGACGAGACATACGCCAGCTTCTCCAACATCAGCAGAAACCCATGCTGAGTTGTCCACACGAGATGTCCAAAAACCAGTAATTATCTACCAACCTATACTGCCCCACCTTGCCTCACCGGTTGGGACCTGCTAGCAACATTGGGGGAGTTTTGTTGTGCCTTTTCAAAAATGACATGCTATGACTATTTTTTAACGTTTGCTTTTAAGAAATGGTTTTGCAAGTGGGCTTGAGAGCATGAATCAACATGTAGAATCTCAGCAGCCCAAAACGAATACCAGTAACGCTTCTTGGATTTCAATCAAGACTTACTCTAGAGAAAGGACTATTGGAGATAATAGCAGATCTGCATCCTAGTTTCTACCCTGTCTGCAGAAATGTTTTGAAAAATACAAAGTGGAAATAAAGAAGGTGATCGCCAAAATCTGTAACAGCAGCCTAGGGGCAGAGAGGAGCTTGGAGGATTGAGAACATCTGAGAAAAGAATAAAGACACTTTCTCTGGGCTTTAAAGGTAGGAACTAAGACCTAGATGAGAGGAAGGCAGGAAAGTGAAGCAAAGCATAAAATGCACAAGTCATACCCAGCAGAGCGGGGAATAAGTATGCAGAGCAACAAGAGCCATAAAAGTGTGGCAGGGCAGAGAGAAAATAACCCAGGGTAAAGACGTATTGAGTTGATTGGTGGAAGATAACTTGGGAAGCAAAGCTGTCCCAAAGGTCAGCCCATCTTGGACAACACCACATAGCAATGTAGCCTGTGGACATGCAGGAATAAAGAAGCAAACAAGATCATTGGACAAAAAAAGTCATGCTGGAGACAGCCCAACAGAATGAAAGATCTGCCCAAAGCAATTCAAAGCAAGATTTCACCTTCAGAGAAGTAAAAAGGATGGACTGATGTTGTTTTAACACTCCAGATTTAGTTCAAGTGCCTCTACGGGTTATGGTTAAACCTCCTTTAACATCCCCATGTGAAACAAACCTCTTGTAAAGCACACTGCTAATATTAATTACCCTTGAAAGGAGAAGCAAATAGTTACTGTCTGGCTTGCTAATGAATTATCCCAGAAGAAATACTCTGCCTGTGCAGAGATGTTAATTCTCAACTATCTTCTCTTGTGACCTTCACAAGTAAACTCTGCAGCTGAAGCAAATTAAATGGGTATCTTCCACTTCCAGCCACTTGGCTTCAGTCTGGGAGGATCTAAAACTCGGGGGTGGGGAGGTTGCAGTTAGTATGATTTTTGTTATTATAAGGATTTTGTTAATGGTGGAACCTAGAGGACCCAGTCCCAAGTGGAAATGCACATCCTCAAAAACCATATAAAACATTCAAAAATATATACATATATATGCACACACACATATATCCCCTCTTTCCAAGCTTAAATTCCAAGATCTTTACAACTGTAATATATATGTTCAGGGAGATGGATAGATGACCTCCCTTCCAACCTCAATTATTCTGTGACTCTATAAATTATTTCCGATGTAAGGTTTCAGCCTAAAGGTGCGCATGTAGGATTTTGCAACTTGCATTGGCAAGCACCGTATAATGAGTTTGTTTGCAATGAGGCTCTAAGACCATGTTAAAATCATTAGGACAGTAAAAAAAGCTACTAGAGAAACCTCTTAAAATAGGGAGTGAGTTGGCAAACAAAGATAACAAGAACTCAAGGAGATAACTATCAAGCAGACAGAGAATATGAAAAAAATGCAAAGTCAAATCAAATTTTCTCTTATGTATAACATTCCTGAAGATTATTCACGTGTTTAAAAAAATTCAAAACAAAAAGGTAGAAACAAGAAGCCAGTTAGCACACACAGGAAATGTTTGTCTGGGCCAGATTTGTTGCAGTCAGTGCAGAGTACTAACAAAGTATGGAGTCACACAGGTGCCTGGCAAAGCCATAAACCTCTTCCCTTGGCCACAACTCATTAGCAGACACTTTTTGTCTGTCACAGCACCATTAAAGATTAGTGTGAATTTCTTGTCTACACTGCACTGATTCTAGTTTCTCCCCCTCAAATGGAGAGCCTCCCAAAAAATTAAAAGTCTGCTTGATTCACTGAAGATGCTCAAAAAATTATGGACTGGGGTGCAGATGGAGGCTCCTGAGTAGGATTCAATGGGGCAGATTATGCTATAACTCATGTAACAACAGCAAGAACAGACCACATCGATTGCATGACTACAGAAACCTTGTCACCCAAAGGATCAGATGGAGGATTACAAAAAACCTGCCTGATTCAGTTCAGGATAATTTGTGAAAGCAGTATGTCTTGGTTTGCACAAATCTGTTTATCCTTGCTCTCAAAGCCCACGACTGCTGAGGCTGATAGACAAGGTACAGCATGCGATGCAGCAAGACCCATTGCTCCAGTCGTGGAGCAGCACCACCACAAGCCCTCGCTAGCCAGATTTCAGGGGTAAGAGCAGCCATGGAGCTGGAAGGCAACGAACAGACGCACAGCTGAACAGTGTGAAGGAAGGCAGGGAGAGGAGACTGCTGCAGAGAGGCATATTTAGGGTATACGTATGTGCATAAATACATATATATAACATAGTCCTCCCTTAAACACTAAAGGATTCTTCACCGTCCCCCCCCACTGTACCAACAGTTAGCTGCTGTAGGATACCTGTAGAGAAGCACTTCAACATAAAAAGGTTTGCAGCTGCTAATTCCACACTCTCAATTTTCTAGTGGATAGCAAAGCATGCCAAGAAATATTTCAATTGTGATTTAAATGTTGGGGAATTGCTCTGTTTGAGTTTGAATTTTGAGGAATTAAAACAGTTAAGCTGAAATTCAAAAGAAGACGCTTTTCTGCAGCCAGCGTGACATGCACACAGGTCGTGTTGGTGGTTCATCCTCATACACAGTTACCCCATTGCCTCTGAAACCCATATATGAAAAAAAAAGAGATCAAAGAGAATAGATGAATTTCATATTTATCCTAGATAAAATATTGAAAAGCCCAAATACTTTAGGGGTAACATTGGGTTTACTTGTCTAATTTGACTCAGTCTTACCTTGATAAATAATACGTTTCAATCTTAAAAGCAAACAAACCCAACAACCTCAAATATAGATTGCTTTTCCCCCGAGCAAGTGATGTTATGGAAGGATGCAGTTCACCTTGCCAAGTGTTATGGGTTTGTGTGGCGCGGTTTTCTTTGGTAGTGGGGGAGGGGGCTGCAGAGGTGGCTCCTTTAAGAAGCTGCTAGAAGGTCCCCTGGC